>CAUYRT010004267.1:0-65356 GCA_963574885.1 Lepilemur ruficaudatus
CAAAATACAGCCCGGGCAACATTGTTATAATCGTTCTTAAAAAAAAAAAAAAAAAAAAAAAAAAAAAAAAAAAAGGGCCTCAGGAGTGGGTTTGCTTTCTTCTCTCTTCTGCCCTGTGAGGAGGAGTGTTCCTCCCCTCCAGAGGCTGCAGTGCTCACGGCACCATCTTGGAAGCACAGAGAAGACCTCACCAGACACCAAACCTGTCAGTGCCTTGATCTTACATTTCCCAGCCTCCAGAACTTTGAGATATTAATTACTTTAATTACTGTTCTTTACAAATAATAGCACAAAACAGACTAAGACAGCCACCTTCCTGCCCACCTAAAATCTCATTATGACAGAAAAACATTTTTAAAACTCTATACTAGTATTGGGAAATAAAAGCTAAATCTTTTAGCCAAGCGGAACATTTGCAACACTCCTGGAAGTCAACCAACAGATCTATGGAGAAACAAGTCCGGGACAATCACAGGCAAACAGTCAGGCTAAGGAACGATGTTGAGTATTCTACACACTCAAAATTCAGACTCAACAGACGCTGGGGGATGGGGAGATTTAGTGGTTGGAGACTGGGAACAAGCATTTAGGACAGATATGTTGTCATTTCATCCCCTTGACCACTGAAACCCACCCATGTTTATTCCCGTGCTAAAGCAGCAGGGTGCTCACAGCAGCCTACTAGGCATAGCCATGCCCCAGGTAACCTGCAGAGCCCAAAAGGGATGGGAGCCGCAATCCCTCTTCCCAGAAGACAAGTCATAATGGAAATTACTGACAGATCTGCAAGCACAAAAACTGAAGCAAAAATATTTGTTGAAGCATGAACGTGATTAAGTTCTAGAAGAGTCTGATTCATCGTGAAGCTGATGAAGCCTCGGCTCAGGCCCACCTGCTTGCCGGGGTTCATTCTGAGGCTGCAGTGAGGGCCTAGCACTGAACGGTCACATTCCCACTCAGTTTTCCACCATTTTTCCTACAGATGACCCCCCTAAATTTTGTAAACTTCAAAAAACCCAAAACCTAAATCCATCCTAGATGTGCAGAGTAATGTATGAATCACTGAGAAAAAATATACACAGTATATAGAATAATGGGCAAAGGATAGAAACAATTTATAAAAGAAGAAATGTAAGTGGTAGATAAGGTTCCATCACATTTGTAAATAAGAATGTGCAGATCATGATGAAAATGAGATTTTTTTTTGCTCCCTCAGATATGCAAAACTTAAAGTGATTGATAATATTCATGCATGGTACAAATGCTTGGACAGGTACACATGCTGGTTAAAGTAGAAATTATAATAGCAAAGACTTTCAGGAGAGAAAATTGGCAAAACTCATCAAAATACACATTATCCTTAACTTAATAATTTCGCATCTAGGAATTTGTCTAACACAAACACATTTTTGTCGCAGAGATATCTACAAGAATGTTCATTGTTACAACGTGGACATCAAATTATAAGAAACCTACACATCCATCAGTAGGGTAGGTATGTCCACACAGACTTTCTGTAAAAGGAACTAGAAGATTTATATGCCCTATAAAGAAAAACACTCCAAGTTAAGAATATATTACACATTTTACAGGTAAAATTCAGAAGCTAAAAAAAAAATAACCAATTGCCATCTTCTATATTGGAGCCTTCTGGGAAGATGTTGAGCTAGAAAAAATTACAAAATTTACAAAAGATTAAAAATTTTTATAGATCTTGGGCTACAAATGTCATTCCCTCCTTCAGGCAGACCTGCAGTGGGATTTCAGTTTCTTGTGGGCTCTTATTCAAGTTGATTTTCTGAACTCATTTTTATATGCTCTTCCCATTTCCTTTGGCTTATAGCTCCCTTTAACTAATATGGTTTTTACTTTTCCAGCCTCCTGAAATTTCCCCATATTCTGGACACTGGCGTTTAGTATGACTGATGGTTTCTTGTTCATCGTGCTACATGATTTCACTTTTCAATGCGTTTCTTCACAGGAGCTTTACTGATTGACTTACAATCTAGTCTTGTTGTACATAGCAGGGTCTTCCTTCAATTTCATGAACACCGTGAGTCTCTTACTCTTATGTGGACCCCATTCTCCTCCAGGAGTGTTTGCACCTTCACAGGTAGCTTTCCACACAATTCTATAGTTACCTTCATGAACATGAAACATACTCAAATTACCTTATGAGATAGACACATCCTGCTTTCAAACTTCATTACACCCCACATCCCCAGTGACTCATATACCTATTAGGTTTCCAATAAGTAAGTTAATGAATAGAAAGTACTTAGCACAGTCCTTGAAGAGTAGTCAGTGCACAAAAGCTTGTTGTAATTGATATGTTTGCTACAATTGCCAGCTTTGTGCAGATAACAAACTGGAGTTCAGTAAGTTTTCCAAGATTACTGACACAGTAAGGGTGGGGTGGGACTGGACTTCAAACCCTTGATCCCAAATCCTGCCACTCCCTGAAGACCCTCCTCAGGCCTTCCTGATTCCCACACCCCCTGTGGGATTCTGCTCGCTGCTGAGATACCGCTCAGGTTATGCACAACGATTCTTTGACCCATTTATACAAATTGTGTTCATACATAGCGCAAGTTTACAGTTATTTTTTTACTAGGCCTATTAAAATAAAAAGTATGTAAAGTGGAACCTTAAACTCTGAGCATGACCAAGTAAGGATTTTTGTACCTCAGGGGAGAGGGTGGAATGAAGAGGTTAGGTATTAGGTATTAACAAGACACGTAGACATTCTAGCACCTGCTTCTGCAAGACTGGCTGCATGTTTTAATTGAACACAAAGGAGTAACAACAGAAACCTGCTGCTTAAACTTTATTTAGAAGTCTTGCTTGTTTGCCCTTTTAGATACATTATAGGTGCCTCCATAGAACAATTAGGAAAAAATTAATCTCTTCCTATTTCAAATAAGGCAAAAGAAATGTATCATGAGATTTCCCCAGGGTCCCACAATTCCCACTCTTGAGAAAAGGATGGAAACACTGTGTTGGAACAGTCCACTGGTAATCCCTCAGCGAGCCCATCCATCAGCTGTGGGCGAGAGCCTCTGTGTCGTTCCACCCAGGCAGAGAGCAATCCCCATTCTAGGGGGGTCCAATCTCTCCTGATAATTAGGAGAGTCCCAATTTTGCATGGAAAGCTTGTAGTGACAAGCGTAATACCTGGGTGCCGCCTCACATTTCATATGGCAGGTGCAGTGGTTTGAATGTCTGTCTCCCCAAATTCATCCCTTGAAATTCTAATCCCCATGATGATGGCATTAGGAGGAGGGGTTGGCAAGGTGATTAGGTCATGATGGTGGATGGTGACACCTATAAAGGAGGCACTGGAGAGCTCCCTTACCTTCCACCATGTGAGGACACAATAAGATGGGGTCACGTATGCACTGGGAAGTGGGCCCTCACCAGACACCAATTATGCCAGGGCCTTAATCTTGTAATTTCCAGCCTCTAGATCTGTAAAAAAATTAAATTTCCCTTGTTTATAAACCACCCAGGCTATGGTATTTTATAGCAGCCTGAACAGACCAAGACAGGAGGGATGCAGGGCAGGGAAAACAAAAACAAAGCAAGATAAGACCAAACACTTGAGAGATCTCTAGCCATCCAGGTTCTTCAATTGCCAACCTATAGCTATTCGAAAGAATCGATATCTGACCAGACCAGAATATGCTGTCACGTGAAGATCTATAACAGCCTCACAACTGTCAGCCATCTAACAAAGCCCTCAAATTAATGCCAGTCTAGTTAATCTTCTGCCATCTAACAATTTGAGAGATTTGAATTTAAGAATGAAAAAATACACATTTGCTTTGAAATTGCATACTGTATCAAAGAAGAAAGGCTGATTTGCTGAGTAGGCTATGAGACTCATTAGGATAAATATATTCATAGAGAAAACTCCAAGCAAAAGGATACACTTTATTATTAGACCTTGTCTTCTCAGCTATAGTTGGAACCTAATGAACTCACCAGCCTATGGATAGAACTTTCACATAGCTTAAAGACCTAAAGCTTGGAACCAAAGGAGCCAATGGCTACATAGCCCAACTCCTTCCAAACAGGTAGCTAGATCCTGGATTATCCATATGGACCAAGGCCAGTCTGGGAAGGGCACCGTGAGAAGTGAATGTGCCAGATTCCTAGGGAACAGCCAGGTGAGACCACCTGTCCCAGGCCAAAGAGAGGGAAAGCAATGCCGTACTTCCTCCCAAGGAGAGCGACCTACATAAATGAAGGAAGACCCAGACATTAGTCAAAGAAGGAGGTGTTTGGATCTCCTCACTCAAGGGGAGCACACCCTCATCCTCACCAACTCAGCCACTGTGCAGGGAAGTGGTTGCCCCTTCCCCAAGGGCCCCATGCGGGGTGCTCTTCCGTCCCTCTGCCTCCCCAGCTCATGCTGCAGGTGCATGCACTCCCACACTCATACTCGTGTGGGAATCTCCTGCTCTCCCTCTGACTGGGTCATTTGCTTCCGGAAGGCATGAATCAGACATTCACATTGCATCACCAGGATGTGGTGCAGTATCTGGAACAGTGAGCTGCTGAGTAAGTGGGTATTAGAAGGATGAACGGATTGACAAATGCCACATGACCTCTGGTGACCTCAGTGCCACTGGGCACATGTCCTGAATGCCACCAACTGCAGAGTCCAAGAGACCCCAACTGCAGAGTCCAAGGCCCCATGCGTTCAGCCCCACAGCTCGAAGAGGATTCCTCAGAGCAGAGAGTCCAGGGAGCCAACGCTCCACCTGGCTGGGAGGGATGGATGACATGGGAGGAGGTGAGCCGTGTCTGGGGTGGGCAGGCAAGGTGGAAACATGGAGCGGCTCAAGCAAGGAAGAAACTGGAGTGGAGAGAGGGAAGCCGAGGGCTCATCATGGCCAGGAAGGCGTGGGTCCCCCAGCCCAGCACGGCAACAACCCACTGCCAGGCAGGCTGGTCTGCTCTGATGAGCCGCACACCACGCAGACAGTCAAGAAGGAAGGATCTAATCCACATGCGGGGACGTAGGTGGCATTAACCTTTTAGCAAAAGGGAGCCATTGCTAGTCTTTCAAGCAGGGGAGGAGTTGAGTAGAGCGGGGCTCAGAGGTGTATAAAACGAATTAGGAGTTTTGATCCTCCTTGGTGTATTTCAGGATCAGGGAACGCAGGCCGGCCTGTGGACTGACTGCAGGCGCCGCCCAGGCCGGGACCGCGGCGCCCACCGCGCCCGCCGGGACTCCGCGCGCAGACGCTGCCATCTAGTGGCGACGAGGCGCAAATCTCACCCCTTCCCTAACGCACAAAGGATGAGGATTTTTAAAAGAAATTTTTCTAATTAATGAAATTGAAGAATATTTTGTCCTTTTTAAACAAAACATAGTAAAGATTTCACTTTTCTTCTGACCTCTTTAGCCTCCTAAATACATACAAATGATAAGGGAAACATCACATCCAGGATTTAACCAGCCAGAAGTCAAGGAGTTCCCCTGGTGCCTTTCTTGAGAGCATCATCTTTCTCCAGGGAGAAACTCCCAGTGTTGCTCTAATTAAGCACGTACCACGAGACATTTGCTTGATGGAGGAATGAAACTGAAAGTTGATCTTCATTTCAGCACTTCGATTCCCTCTTGGTTACTTACCAGGCGGGTGACACATAATTCCTGGGGCTTAATACTCTCTGCGTGAAGTGGGAATAACGTCACCTGTTCATAGGATAGAGCGACGTGCAAAGAGGCCTCTGGCGTGTCACAAATGCTCAGAACACGTCTTCAGGGGAGCCCATGTGATGACACAGCAATGGCTTCCTCTCCTGAAAGGGGTCTGCGTTCCCTTCCTGACATAAGAGCACTCCTGGCGTGCAGTGCATGTTCTGTGCAGTGTCTAAGACATTTCGAACACTTAACAAATGTCAAAAATGGAATATTTGCCATAAAAATACGCTGTCATTTTCCATGAGCGCCAGGGACTAGAGTGCAGTGCTAAGTCCTGTTCCTTCTGAGTTGTGTGATTTCAAAGTGCTGATTGGTTCAGACCCAGGGTACTTTTCTCCTGAGCCTCCCAGCACCCTTCCGCAGGATGAGTCTTTGTTCCTGGAACCCATCTCTTCCTGGTGGATGGCCAGCTCATCTGGAATCCCTCAGGGATTTTACAGGTAGACTTACATCCTGCTCTTAATTTTCGGTTTCTCTTTCCCACTTTCCACCACGTGTAAACATCCTTTTGTCCTTCACTAAAGTAGCCAGTTCAATGACAATGCTGGCACTTCTGGACGCACTTCTGCCTAAATGAATCAGTAACAAAAGTCTCTCCTTCCTCATTGCCATCTCCTGAAAGATGTGTGCGTCAGGTGGGGGGACAGAGAAGAGTGTGGCTGAGCCTCACTCAGAGGAACACACGGGGCAGGAAAAACCCCAGGAAACACGTCCCACAGGACAGTGCCCCAGAGAAAGGCAGTGTGGGGACTCCCTCAGCAGGCCTGCGCCACCCCCAGGGTCTCCCAGCTTCCTCCCTGCCTCAGCCCACGGGTTCCCATGCCTGTTCCTACGAGGGCCCTCTCTGGGCTAGCCTGACACGCCTGGGCTCACCTGTCCCCTGCACCTCCAGCCCCAAACTGCCCACTTCCCTTTACCTGTTTTTCCTCCTCCGACTCCAAGCCGTGACAGTCTCCCACGGTCTATCATCTTCCCTTTCCAGTGCCCGCCGACCAAACCAACTGCCATCGGCTGGACTCCCATGGTGGCCGTGCACGACACCTCACACTTGCAGTCAGCACTCGCCCCGAGTTCCCTGTAGCTGTGGCCCTCGTGGCCCAGGCCGCCCCATTGTTCTTCTTCGGCAATGTCACAACCCAGGAGCTCCTCTCCTTGGAAACAGCCCCTGGAGCTCCCCTTCCTCCAGACCCCTCGCTGCCCTCACTGCCCTGGCCTCTCCTGGATTGACACGTGCACCAGCCTCATCTTCCTTGGAGAACACGGCAAGGAGCTCACAGGAGCAGGACCTGGAATCTAAGCTCTGACACTTCTCTGAACTTGTTTCTCACCCGCTAGGAAGTGGAGACGACCACGCAGAGCGATGGCTCAGATGAAAGACAACGAGCCTGATGTCGGAGAGAGAATGGGTGAAAGACTTCCCCGGACTGGAGGCCTGGGCATCCCCTCACCTCTGCTGATTATCCGTGTCACTTGGAACAAGGGCTTAAGCCTTCTGGCCTGTTTTCTCATCTGAGAAATGGGCACAGCAGCACCTGCCTTCATGGGGGTGATAGGTGAGGATTAAACCTAACCCTACATGTAAAGGCCTATGAATTGTGCCTCCCAGAACATAGTCATTCTTAGTATTGTTCCCAGTTCTTTTCATATCTGAACTCTTCACCCCAGCATCCACGATCTACCGTGCTTTACGCTCTCCTTCCCTCCCTGGTTTGTCTCTCCACACAGCAAGCGTCTCAACACCCATTTATTCACTCAGCAAGTGTTCTTGCTTTGCCTGCCCTCTGCCTGCAGGACTCAGTGCTGGGGCACTGGGTGCTGTGGACAGTGACTTCTGCACAGGGCCAGTGACAGGAGGGGTGGGACATTGGGAAGGGCATTGCCAACCTATGGGGGTCTCCTCCATCTCCTGGCTAAAAGGCAGCCTCACCCCACTCTGCCCCTTGCTGTCCCCAAGAGCAGACACCCGCCTTTTGTCACTTCTAGGGCTTGCAAACAGGGCTTCACAAAAACTTGAAAGGCTCCTCGGTCTAATTTGATCCTAGAGCTGCAATTCAGGGCTGCAGTCCAGCCTTCTCAGGATGGCACTTAGAACCCCCTGGCCCCTGCTGCCTCCCCCACTCTGCATTATTGGGTGGGGGGAGTTGGCCAGAGCTCCCGATCCTCCCATTGCTCTGAGAGGCAGCCAAGGTGTGAACACTGTGAGCTGCCTGCTTGAAGTGACAGATTTGTTGACCCCTTAGAAGTCTGCATTTGGCAGGAACACACACTGGTGAACTTCCTTCAGGGTTCCATGAACGAGTCTGTTTGTGAACCCGGTGGGCAGAGTCCTCAGTACCTCAGGGTGCTGGCCAGCTGCCCCGCTCAGTGACTCTGTGACCACAGGCAGGGTTGCAATGACCACACACACACACACACACACACACACACACACGCCCAAACCTCAGAGCATCTTCTGCTCACCTGTAAAAAAAAGGCCAGTTGCAGCCTCCCCAAGCCCACAGCCTGGCTGTGGGGGTCATTCCTAAGGCCACCATAAAGGCCCGTGGAGATGATGGAAAGGAGCGTTCTCTACAGGTTCACACATTGAGCTCACAGAGCTGGTTGAGGGGCACTTAGCTCCTGGAACTGCCTGCCAGGGTGAGCAGGGCTGCCTGCGGCTCATGACTCACTTCTTGATGGTGGAGACACTTCCTGGATACTGCGCTCTTTCTGAGCACTGTGTTATTCAAACAGCGTGTTCTCTCTAGCTGGATAGAAACGTGTCCTCGCTTCACCTACTAAGGAGTCCAGTCCCCTGGCCTTCCGTCAGCCAAAAGTTGAGAGCGTGTCCTCTGAAAAGAACATTTTTCTTCAATGTCTCATCAATTCCTAGGGCTGGCGTGGAAGGAAATAGTCAAACAAGGACAGTAGGTCAAAAATATGAGAGGACACTCATGGGGAATTCTGGGGTATTCTAAGCTTTACAGGGAGGATGTACTTAAGGCATCACTCAGAAGAGTATTGATAATTTGTTTTATTTAACCATTTTTAGAACTATAAACATTTGACAATGAATATTCACTATAAATTGAATGGTGAAAGACTGCACATTTTTAATGGCAGGTGTTGAGATTTGCTCTTGAATAATAATTCCTACTTGAGATTCCTCCCTCCTCTCTCCCTGCGAGCACTTTGCTTTTGGCAAGTTCCCTGAACATGCATTACATCTTTGACTCCTACAGCATCCCTAGAAAGAGACGAAACCCATGCTACAAATGAGTAAACGGAGATTTGGCAAAATTGAGAGACTGGCTCCCGGTCTGTCGACTAGTGAAGGTTCAAGGCTCTTGCCTTACAAATTCCAAGGACGGACTCTGGCCTCTCTCCCCAGTGCGGTCTCTGTATTTGAAGCTTTCTGCCCAACCGTGGGTCAGTGACTGCCACAGTATCTATAACTTTGGCTCACTTTGAGTTTTCAGTGTTCTCTTTCCCCATGAAATCCCTTTTCTGTTTTATAGCATACACATGACGGGAAGTTCCTTGGAAGGATGGAGAGTTTAAAATGGAAACATCTGATAAAAACTGTCACTTGATGATTTCTTGTAAAAGTGCTGAGCTGACAGAATACAGACAGCGCTTGTAGTTGCAAGACCGATGATGGCGGAAATAGGAAGCCTGGTCTCAGCCTGACTTTTGAGAGCAACTGTGTGTATGAGCAGGCTTTTATGATGGTGTGTGTAGTGTGAGTATATGGGAGTGTATGTCTGTGGGTATGTGCATGTAAGTGTGCATGTGCATGGTATGTATGTGCATGGCATGTGCACATGCATGAGTATAAGTACTTTTATGGGTGCAATGTGTGCATGTGTGGGCATGCATGTGTGTGTATGTATGTTCTAAACAAGTATGTGTTAGTTTATGTATGTATTTGAGTTTGTGTGAGTGTGTGAGTGTATATGTGTGAGCATATGTAAGACTATGCGTGTGTGAGCAAACATATGAATTCTGAATATGTACAAATAAGTGTGCATGAGTGTGTGTGCAAATGAGTGTGTATATTTATGTAATTGGCTGTGCATTTGTGTGAGCTGTGTGTATGTACACACATTTGCACACCTGGGTAGCTCCCAGCAAATGACTCTTATAATACAATCAAGGGTCTTCCTATCATTTATCTCATGTATGCATTTAAGTAACGATTAACATTTCTTGAGCACTTTTCTATATAATATTTCAGGCATCCTCTACCATTTAAATCTGTGAAAGAAAATGTTATTATGTCTGGTCACCGTGAGGCATCATGAAGTATCAAACCCCAAAGAAAGTCTAAAATAGACCTAGCCATATGTGGGAAACTACCTGAGACAGTTCCATTTTAAAGCATCTTAGTATTTTAAAGCTAAACAAATTAGCAAAAGTCATTTAACCCTTGGGGCTTCAGAATTTCTCTTAAGCCACATTCTAACATGCACACATGCACACAAGCACACATCCACACAGGCACACACACACATGAGTGCACACACAGTTTGCTGGTAGGATCCAAGATCCCGAGTATCAATAACAACTTCCTATTGTGAACAATCTCAGCTCCTCCTCTCCCCTTGTCCGTGATGCCTCTGGTTCTTTCCCTGGTGCCCAATTGGGCCCTATTTTTTAGAGAGAAAACCATGCTTCCTTGTGAAACAGTCACAGATCTTCCTCTTAATTCAGGAGACTCCAACAGGTTACCATGAGGTCCCAGAAGGCTGAAGAGGTCTGAGCCAAGGGTGAATGGGTTTATAAGGCACAAACCTTATTGAGGGCACCAGGCCTTTCCCTCACCCGCACTAGGTGACCAACCTCACCGTCCTGGCTAGCAGGTGTAAACAGAAACTGCTAACTCCCCAGGGGAAGGAATTCAGCAGCCAAAACATTGGGCTTTACATTGAATAAATTGCCTCACAGAAAATCTAGAATGCAGATGACATCTCATTCCTATACTCTAAAATTGAATACAGAGCTAGAGGGGATTGTGGAAAGCACTAGATTGGAGTCAGAAAATCTGGGTGTTAAGAATCTCTCACCTTTGTCAAATATTAAAGGTTTATTATTTTTTTCCTAAAAACAAAATTCTAAATTCAGTTCTTTTAACCTCAAACTAGCTTTTTAATAATAGAGCCACTAAAAGTCCAAGAGAGACATATTAGGCTTATCTGGTATGTTAAAGCCATACAGGAAGCATTGTGGAATATGAAATGGTGTTTAACTTTCTTTGAGTTATGTTTGCATGAATATATTATGAATAGCTGTTCCAGAATTGTATGTTATTTCTAAAATTTTAATACATCTTAGTATATGTTATCAATAATAATTATTATTATGCTAAAAAAAAAAAAACTCTCACTTTGTAGAAATGTGAGAACCTGGGCAAGCCACAATTGCCCCAGGCATAGGTCTCTTGCTTTTAAGATAAAAGAGTCAATAATACCTGAACGTCATTTAGGGCTATAATGTCTGGGATGTTAACACAAATAAACATGGATTCTAGTGATCAATTTTAGGATGCACTATTTTAAGAAGAGAAAACATTCTGCAAAGGAAAATTAAGGCAACCAAGTACAAAAGTGAAATTTCCACATCATTTCTGCATTTAGATCATTGGTCAGAGGAAAAAAAAAAAAGGCGACTAAGCAATCAGGAAGGGGAGTTTTCAGAAGGTAAAAGTAAGAGTTCTACGGAGAGTCCCTGTCAAGACACTGTTCCTGCAGCCCCTCTCATGTTTCTGAGGGAGTCTATCTGGAATGCAGGATTCCTTCTGGCACTCTGCAAAACGCCGACTTACCCCAGGAATTGCATATGTTCTACAGAGCCTTATTAAAGAAAGGCAGATTCTGGAGGCGGTGGTTATTGTATGGATCTTGGCAGGGATATGGAATTTAACAGCCAAATAAAGATGCCAATTGTTTGAAATGTGTGTGACCCTCCCTATTAGACGTCCATATTATGCACACACACACACACTCCCCTCAAAAGGGACTCGAAAGGAGGGATTTCAAAGTACGTCTAACTCTTGGGACAGGAAGCATTTTAGCAGAGACGATTTGTTCAAATTTTTTGCTTTAAACCAACAATACTTCATTGTTCTCCAACTGAGAACTCCTATAAAGTTAATACACATGCAAAAAGTAGACTATGTTAGCTATCTGAACGAGCAATATTTAGAGCTGCAAATTTACACTCTGTGTTCCAGTTGGCCAGCTTGTCTAAGCCGAGTACCACAGTCAGGGGAAACCATCTCAGAGCCCTTGGATACCAAACGTCTGAATGATCCCAGCTCCTCAGTAAGGATGGAACGTGCAGAGAGTCAATCACTCAGGAACACATTCAATTCCGCCATTGGTTCAGATGTTTTAGGGAGAAGATTAAGATAATATTTTAAATTGGGATTATTTTTTTCTGAAAGTCTGTTATCCACTTATTGCCCATCAAAATGACTTTTGAGGGCGTATTCTGTCTCTAAAATCCCATTTGCCCTTTTTCTGTGGCTATAAAGACCAAAGAGCTTGAGCGAAGAGGACAAGAGGAGACGATGGGAATCGTCAAAGAGAGTGGTGGATGTAAGGCCTCCATCATCCCACAGGTCGAGAACTGTTCTACTTTCATGGGATTCAAGCAGCTTTGGAGACCCAAAGCTTTGGAAACCCAACTTGCTTGTGTCCCAGCGAGTGCGGGCCAGCCCTCCTCTGGGTTGAGGACTCCCCTTCCTGCCTGCATCTTCCAGTCGAAGAGCGTAGCCATCCAAAGTGGGCTCAGGGATCCGTGTTCTCTCTCTTCCCCTTCGAGGCTGAGTTACTTCATCTCTTAATCTTTGGCCTCAAAATCTGTGAAGTGGCGGTGTTGATAGGATAGTGTGTGCAAGATAAATTTTTAATTCACAGTAAGTGGTTGGTGCAATCCTGTTGTAAAGTGTGTGACCATTAAAAAGACCTGGCCCGGGGCTCTGAGCTAACTGGTCTGAGGTGAGGCAGGCTCTGGCACTTTCAGAAGCTCAACAGGTGCTGCCCAGGTGCACTGCTCCAGGGGGATCACATCCCTGTGTGGCCCAGAAGCCCCCTGTAGTCCACGATTCTCATACCCTTCCTTCTGGTCACATATCTCACACAGAGCTTTCCTCTCACAGACCCCTCAGCTTAGCAAACATCTACTCTCACAGTTCTCCGAGGCACCTCTCTATTCTGTCTCACTTAATGGCACTGCTAATCACCCGGGGACCCCAACCACAAGGCTAGAACCCACCCTCTACCCCTGCTGCTTCCTTCTCACCTTCACAGAGAGCTCCTCACCAATTCCAGCCAATGGCACCACCTTGGTTTCTACCACTTGTAACCCTGGTGGCCACACTCACACACTGACTCCTGTGGACTCTGTTCCTGCTTCAGGACTCTTCTCAATTTATTTCCTCTCTCTGCTGATCACCAGAGCAATCCATCTAAAATACACACCAGAAATACCGTCCACTGGATCAAAATCCCCACTGGCTCCTTGTCGTCTCATATTGGTTCTCCAGTTTGGCTACACATTGCAATCACTTGGGGGATTTTCAAAAGGACTACTGTCTCCGTGTCACTGGGAGGTTCTGGTTGCATTAGTATGGATGTGGCCTGGAAACTGGGCGGGGGCATCAAAGCTGTCTGCATTACTGTAACGTGCACTAAAGCGTGAGGACCCTGGTCTTCAATACTCCAGGGGCTCCACAGCCTGCCTTACCTCCCAGATCTCCAACCCTGGAGTGGTCAGAAAATTCCAGGTTTCTCAGGCTTCTGTTTTTATGTAAGCCATTTCTCACTCATAGACATGGATATAGATACAGACATAAATTTAGATGTTGATATAGATAAACACATATATTGTGGCATCATTTATAACAGTAAAAATCTACACATAACCTAAATGTGCCCTTAATAGTCAGCCTACTGTAACATCTACAACTTATTGGCAGAGCTGTCCATCCTTTGAGAGTCACTGCAGATGCAAACGCTTCAGGGGTGGAGGTTCTGGAATGATTGCGGCAGAATCCAATGCTTTTCTCCCCACGCTGCTGAGACACATTTGATGTCTTATAGAGCTTACCACGTTCTGCCAAAATAACTTGTTTGGCTCTTCCCCACACAGGACCGTGAGCTTTTTGGAAAAGGAACCAAGTCTTAGTCATGCGCCAGCACACATGCATTATCACGGTGCCTTTTACGAAACGGAAGCCCAGTAATTGTTTGTGGAACAAATGAACAAATTAAAATGATGTGTTTTTACATGTTTCCATGCAAATCTATAAAAATTATAAAGAAGGACTAAAGATTTCAGTAATTAAAAGAACAAAGTAATTATGTAAAGGCAGAGACAGGAGAGGCATTAAAGGTCATCTGACCCAATCCCCACACTTTCAAATGCAGAGACCAAGGGTCCGAGGGGAGCAGGGACTCGCTGGCCGCCAGTACCACCCTGTGATCCTAGCCCAGCCCCTTCTATCTGTGCCACTTCCCCCCATTCGCAGGGGGACAGGCTCCTCTCAGGACCTGAAACGTAAGCTCATTTTGTAGCACAGAAGCCACTGGAGGAGAAACTCCCATCACACTCATCCTCAGAGAGCTTGGGTGATGGTCCTGAAGCCCAGAAGGGGAGAGGCGAGGCCAGTCCTGCCAAGGTCACAGGGCAAAGGTCACTCACTGCCCATTGTCCTGCTCCTCGGGGCACAACATGCCTTCTGTCCAAGAGGAGCAGCTGTGTTCGGGAAGGTGAAATACATAGGAAAGAAAATACTTAAATGAAGAAGAATTGCTCCATTTCCAGAGTACTGCTAAGTCCCAGAAGAAGGCACGACGCAGCATTGTGAGTAAAACAGCCACGAGAAATGCTGCAAAATATCATCAGCTACAACTGGGTCTGAGGACCCCAGATCGCTCTCAAAAGAAGTTCTTTGAGCAAAAATAAACCTGGAAGCAAATGTGGTGATGCTGGGATGGGAGGACTGCTCCAAGAACGCTATTTTTGCACCTTGCCTTATTTGTTCTAGCCCAAGCATTTCTGACGTGGGCGTGTCTGTATGTGCTGAACTTAAGGACTAAAGGTTTCAAAAGCTGCTAAATCAATTCCAGAAAGCCCATGCAGTTGCCTGTAGAACTAGGTCAAGTTTTCAATGTCATTCCAAGCTGTTTACGGGAAATTATTGTTCATCACACTTCACTGGGCCGTGTTTCCATTTATATTCTAAGCTAAAGAGTTTTTTCCTCCAAAACCTTGTAAACAAATCACCAAACTTTAAAATGTGCTTTGTGTCAAACATGCTGACAGCTACAGTATAATTTGATGTGATAATTAAAGGGTATGAAACAAAAATAACATCTCAAGATTATTTCTAGAAAGTGTAAGTATGTAATAGATTCCTTTGATAGGTGGCCAATAACCAGACTTTAAAAACTTTGCTTTCATGAGAGCTTTTTTTTTCATAATTTAGTAATCATCAATGTATCCCTAGTTCATCAAATGAATTAACAAAACATTCTAAAAATGGAATACCAGCACTGACGGGCATGGTGGAAGTGGCGCTCCGTGCGTTGCTGAGTGATGGGCAGGTTACATTGGCGCAAGCTATCAGGAGGCAATGTGGCAATAAGCATGAAGGATGGCACCGTTGAACCCAGCATCGCAACTTCTCGCGGTCTGTTCCAAGACATGTAAAATGTGCAAATGTATATGCATAAAGATGCTTATTCACAACAGACGGTTAATGGAGAAAAACTGTAAATGACCTAAAGAGCCCAAAATTGAAAAATTATGGTGAAAGCAAATTAACAGCATAATATAAAGTCATGTCAAGTGCAATTATGAAGACAATACACCTCCAGGAAAAGCTCTTATTTATTCAACAATATCTTTGACTTTCTGAATAATCAAGATGCTATAAAATCCTTTTTTATTTTTCAAAGAAAAGATTTCCTTGTCATTCTGCCAGTTCAATTTAGCTTGTCTCTAGAGGGTCCTCCGTTTCTGAGTGCTGTCCCGGATGGCAGTGGAGACTAGCTCTGTTTTGAGGAAACGCAGCCGGTCCTGGTGGTAGGAATGGGTCAGGGCCCGTGAAGTGGGAGCAGGAGACCGGCATGAGCACCCAGGATCTCCCTGTCTAAGGAGACGGAGGAGGCAGGTCTCATGTGGGCCCAGGAGGATGACAAAAGTCCTGCAGGGAAGGTGTAGGGACCAGGCTGGCCCAACCTCAGGAGGCCACGTGCAAGCTCTCAGGTCCATTAGAGGAACACTGGGGGAGGGCCCAGGCCAGGGAAGGATGTGTCCAAGGGCCAGAGCAGGGCTGCCTAGTGCTCAGGAGGATAGACAGGGCTTGCCAAGGGCCCACTGGGGCTGAAGAGGATGCACGAGTGGGTTCTCACCCCCTGGCTCACACTGACGCAGGTCAGGTGAGGTGGAGCCCAGGGAAGCAGGTGATGAGCTGGCAACAGGGTGGAGCTGGGACACACCACAGGAGGGCTGCCACAGACCTGCTGACAAGCTAGCAGGAGAATACGACCCTGGCGATGACATTCACGGCAGGGGTTACAGCTTCCCTGTGCCTGTCCCTTACATGCATCTGGGGTGGAGAGACTCTCGACACCTGTTCCTGCAGTTCCTGCGTGCGGTGCCGGTGGGGGACAGGGGAGCTCACAGACGACAGCAGGGACAGTGCTGGCCTGTGCTCTGGAAAGACTTGCAGCTGCAGGCTGAGAGAACCTCCCCAACGTTCGCTGTTTTACTCCTGATGCGGCATTTGTGCAGTTCTATCCTAGGACAATTCCTGAGAAAATAAAAGGAAAGAGTTTACATGTGTAATAGTGAAATACTGGAGGAGGATAAACATTCACTCGAGGAGAGGCTCATTCCAGTGAGACACATATCACCACGCGCCCACCACTACATGGCTGGTGAAATGTACTTTAACAAATACTTTATAATAATATGAAAAATGAATGTCCTGTATTTGTAGAAATTAGAATATAGATTATGCAACAAAAATTATATATAAGTGTATGTCTATATAATTTTAATCAAATATCTAATAATTCACATATATAGAGAATAAAATTATAGAGATACACATA
Organism: Lepilemur ruficaudatus; assembly: GCA_963574885.1. Taxonomy (NCBI): domain Eukaryota; kingdom Metazoa; phylum Chordata; class Mammalia; order Primates; family Lepilemuridae; genus Lepilemur; species Lepilemur ruficaudatus. The sequence goes on from CAUYRT010004267.1 coordinate 16,819, forward strand.
TATAGATGTAGATAACTATGTCAAAACATTCAGAGCAGAAATATTTGGAAGAAAGTTCACCCTCTCAAAAACATAATCTTATTTCTGAGCCATTTATGAGTTATTACCAGAGTAATTTTTCAAGCTGTGTAATTTTTGAAAGGAAGAAGAAAAAGTGATAAGCAATCAGCTTGTGATTTCCCTTTTCCCTGGCAGAAATTAGGCAAACAACATTAAAAACAAGGAAATAAAACATCCCTGCCTGGCTCCATGTCAGCCTGTGGGCCCTGCCCCACCTCCCATGGCTCCTGTGGCCAGGCCACATGCTGGCCACCCCTGGCCCAAGGCTGACCCCCAGCAGCAGCACTGGCTTGACAAGTAGCACCTGGGGGGCCATTCCTGCGCCTTGGTTCATGGTCTCCGTGCCAAGCCTCTGGTCTGTGCTCCGTGCCCGGCACTCTCTGAGAGTAAACCCTGCACGTCCCCAGGCCACTGGGGCTTCTGACCTGCTTCTGGCATGTGACAGGTTCAGGTCAGTGGCAGGCCACTCACCTGCTTCTGGCAACTCAGGTGTGGGGCTCCTTAGGACCTAACAGGCATGTCTCTTATGACTAAAGTTACATCTTTCTGCTACTTGTAAGTATAGCTATTTAATTTAAAGTTTGCCGGTATATATTCTTTTTAATACATTTGTTTCACCAGTTAAATATTCTGAAGCAATTATAAAAATAATACTGTGTACCTACCAGTTTTAAATTCATCATACATTTTCTATCCATTAAAACGCACACATTGATAATAATAATACCCCTGGCATGAACCGAGTAGCTCACTGTGCTGATGCTGGGTGCTGGGGCAGAGGCTCCCACACCCTGGTGCTTCTACAGTCCAGGGGATGACACTGACCATGCTGTGTCTGTGACCTTGCAGGTGCTCCAGGCTGCAGGCTTGCATGTGTCCACTCACACAGCCTCCCAACCACCCAATGAGGCAGATGTCACTGAGAAACAGGAGGGACTGGTCATTTGCCTCGGGTCATACCCCTGGAAAGGGAGGACAAGGACTAAACACAGGCAGGATGCCACTGGAGCTTTACCACGGGGCTCACCACTCTACGGAAGCCTCAAAAGAAGGAGCGTCTGCTCTCCTGCCTGCAAGTGCTGTGGGACTGTGGAGCAAGCATTCTAACCTTCTGTCCCTTGGTCACCGCACCTCGAGGAAGAGCAGCAGCAAATGGAATTGGTGAGCCTACAGCCGCCACGGGCCACGATTCCTGCCTACGAGGAAAGCCTCCATCAGAGGCCCCTCCATTAACTGGGGTGTCCTGAGAATCAGGGTGCACTTTGCCCCTCTTGTGCATCCTGAGCACGGCGTGATCTCTCTTGTGTACTCTGCCCCTAAGCAGTGAATCCCCTCTGTGGGGCCTCCCATGTGCAGGGACAGAAGGCAACAGAAGGAAACCCACCCTCTCCTGCACCTGCCCACAGCCGAGCCTCAACATGCAGGGGGAGGAGCTGCAGGACTCTCGCTCTCCCTGGCTCTCCTGCTCACTCACACATACGATTGGAGGAAGGACGGAGCCCAGGCCCTTGCCGAGCCCACCCCAGCACTCAGGAGCCCTGCCAGCCCCCACCCAGCTCTGTCTCCCTCTCCCAGCACTCTGTCACGTGAGTACTGCTAGCTCCACTGCCAGGATAGAGCAACAGAGCCTCAGAGTTAAAAATCACATACGTGTAGCCAAGTACACGTGGGATTACACCTGAGTCCATGAGGTGAGAAGAGAGGGCAGTCCTGCCAAGGTCTTGGTGATAGGAGAATCTTAAAACCTGACACAGCTCCATATAAATATATTAATCCCTCCTCTGTAGACAAGGCTATTGATAACTCATTTTAAAAAAACTAAGAAAATTTTTTGTATCTTAAAAATATATTCTAAGAACTAGATTAGAACCAAAACTAATCTTTAAGAAAAAGCAATGTTTTCTTTGCTGGAATACACTGGCTATTCCACAGTTGACCTCCAATTGCATACACAGTCCAAGATTCATTTATGTGCAGTTCAGCTAGGATATCTCAGAAACAACTTGTTTTAACATACAAACCTGGAGCTCCAGTGGAAGCTTCCTCTTTTAATGTCAAATTAAGGCTATGGAGTTCACATTCACCTGAACAGTTTATCTCATGGTGCTAAATTCCTATCTGGGTTATAATACATCACAATTATTAAATCCCCTAATCTACTTTTCTTGGAATAAAATAAATCCACATTATTTTTAGCCTATGCTAAGCTTTGAGTTGTTTTAAAACCCTACACTTAAAATGAACTTTTACTTCTACTTCTCTCTAAAAGAAAGCAATTGCAAATAACTCTTTTATGAAGAATTACGTTCAATGTTTCAAATAAAAATATGGTATTTCCCCATTTAATTTTTTAGAAAGTGTATTGTGATAAAAACAGCTAACGATTTGGGAAAAAATTTTAAAATTCTGTCCTAAGGAATGTTTATGTATGAATAATGACATTAATAGTCTAGAATAACAAATCTATAAATCTAATATGAAACATTTAACCCTATGTTCTTCTATTCTGCATTTTCTTATTCATATTCTTTCATCAAACACATACACATTGAGCACCTACTAGATGGAAAGCAAATAAAATGAACAAGACTTACTTCTAGACCCCAGAACATTGACTAGCTAGTTCCTCCTTCCCCAGGAGAATGTGGGCGCCTCATTCTACCAGGAGAAGGGAAGGGAAGGTTGACCCCCTGAAGTGAACGGGAAGCATTCCAGGCGATTGTGTAGAGAGACCTGTGAGCCTTGCTTGTCAGGAAACTGGAAAAGAGCATGTTGTTTCTGCACTGTGTGTGCCCAAAAAGTGGCTGAAACTGGCATGGGGGCAAAAAGGCAGTCGTGTCTCTAAGGCCACCAATCTCCTACAGAGGGCATGGGCCACACCATCTACTCCCTCTCTCCAGCTCTCCTGTGAGGACACTGGGCACCTCAGCACCCTGTGACCAATAAGCAGCACTCATACAGCTGTTCCTGTCTGGTTTGTCTTCTCTCTGGCTCCCGATCCATTTCCCACTTGATGTACTTAATACACATTATCCCTTTGCTGAGGCTGTGTCTCCAGATTTATTGAGTTTTAGTAAGTGTTCTCATTCCAGAAATGCCCCATGAATTGGTAATCCTGCAGTAGACCTCAGGTTGGTTTCAATGCTGTGGCTTGATCTTCCACCCCTACGAACCAGACAGAGGCTCTTATGGGCAGCCCCAGCCCCTTGCAGCTCCCCACACTGACACGAGACAGTGAGTTGCTCTGTGCTGTGTGAACATCCCATGACTCAGTCATTCTAGCAAATGGCCAGAGGGGTATGAAAGTTCCCAGAGAAACTTCAAACCACATGAAGCCTCATGCCACCCTTAGGGCCTATCTTCTTAGCTCGTTAATTTTATTCAAATGTTTTGAATGAAAGCGTCATTTTCTTCTTTATTGAAATAATACATAAAAGCAGAAAACAGCAGCCATCATAGAATATCTGCAGTACCCCAAATGGCTTCTCCATGGCACCCCCATCATTAGTCCCCAGTTCCCAAAGAAAACCACTACCCTGATTTCTAGCACTGTGCATTGCCTGGCTAGTGTTTGAGCTTTCTACAAAATGAAGCAATATGCCTTCTTGAGAGTCTAGCTTCTTTTCTCAATATTATGTGACCTTCAACTGGTATGAATAGTATGAATAGACCAGAGTTACTTATTAATTCTCCTCTCTGTGTATGAGTAGATGGCTTGTTTCCAATTTTTGGCTAGGATCATTTCATGCATGTCTTCTGTTGAACAAATGTACACATTTCTGCTGCTTATATACCTAGGAGTGAAATTGCTGGCCCATAGGGTAGACAAATGTCCTGAGTGAGTAGATATGCCCAAGCAGTTCTCCAAAGGATTTGTGGTAAGTTGCACTCCCACCAGCCACATACGAGAGTTCCAGTTGCTCCACATCTCCATCAACACTTGGTATTTTTCAGCTTTTTCATTTTGGCAATTCTGGTGTGCAAGTGAGTTCCACATTGTGCTTGTGCTTATTATGGATTTTCTTGATAATTTACAAATGATTAATATTGTCTGTTTATTGAATAGTTGAATATCCTTTTGTGTGAAATATGTACTTAAACCTATTATCTAGTTTTCAAAATGTTTATGTGTCTTCCTTGTTAATTTTCAGGTGTTCTTTATATATTTTGGATATAAACCATTTATTGGCTATAAGTGTGGCTCACCTCTTCACTTAGTTGTAGATCTCTTTTGGTACACAGATGTTCTTAATTTTAATGTACTCAATTTTTCTATCTTTATAATTTGTGCATAACAAAATTCTCAAAGAATGTGAAGATGCTCTAATAGGCCATCTTCTAGAAGTCCAGCTGGAATTTATTTTCATGTAAGATACAAAGAAATTTTTATTCTATCTTCTCCATGTGGATATCAAATTGCATATAATTTTTTTAAGAAACATTTTTTTTCTCCACTGATTTTTAGGATCGCTTTTGTTATAAATAACAAAAAAATCCCACACAAAAAGAATACACAAAAAGTGTTCTTATGTGTGGGTGTCTTTCCAAACTCTCCATCCTGTTCCATTGGCCTTTCCAGTTGCCATAACCACTACAACTGTATGTTATAACCTTGATATTTACTGAGTAAGTCCTCCCAATGAACTTGTTCTTTTTAATATACTCTTAAAAACTCTGAGCCCTTTGTATTTCTATTCAAATTATGAAATTAGCTTTTTAATTTTCAACCCACAAAAACCTACTGAGATATTGACTCTGCATATCATTTGTGGATAACTTCAAAATATTCCAATATTTCAATATTCAAAATAACCCAATTCCTAAATATAGACCATCCCTGTATTATTTAGTATGTATTGGTTAATAGCAATCATATTTTACAGTTGTCTGTGTAGAGATATTTATATCATTGATTAGAATTTTTCCTGGGAAAGTGATATTTTTACAGTATTATGTAGGTTATCTATCTAAATTTAATTTTCCTTTTCTAATTTTTTTGCTGTTGGCATACAGAAATGTAGTTGATTTTCCTATAGTGACTTTTTATCCAATGCAGTGATCCAAAGCAAATATTACTAAACTCACTTATTAATTTTCATAACTCACCTGAAATTTCCTCCAGATTTTCAATATCCATGATTGTGTCACCCCAGAATAATAATTTATTTCTTCATTTTCAATATGACAATTCCTTGTCATAATATTGTCATTTTGAACAACACAGATGAGATATTTCATATGTTTATCCATTTGACTTATGTGATGTATCCTACGAATTCCCCACAACGTGATGCTGTGTCGTTTTCAGGCTATCACGCCCAAAAGCACATGATATTCATGTGCCCTCAGTCAATTTTAGCCAATTTATAATGAGAATTGTCACTGTCAACAATATTAACACTCATATTAACAATATTAATATTGTTTGCCCTACTTTACATTAAAATAGTTTCAGAATTGCTTTAAACGTATCACTGCAAGACCGGGAGCAGTGGCTCACACCCATAATCCCAGCACTTTGGGAGGCCAAGGCAGAGGACTGCTTGAGGCCAGGAATTTGAGATTGACGTGAGTTTTGATTGAACTACTGCACTCCAACCTGGACAACAGAGCAAGACCTTGTCTCAAAAATAAATAAATAAATAAAAAACGTATCACTGCAAAGCACAAACCAACTATTGAGTGTGCAAGGTTTGATTACAGGTTTTATTCTGAAGACTAGTTTTATAATCAAACTACCATGTTCAAGTTCCTCGCATTCGACTTTTTTCCTTCACTGCAATTATGAAATAAAGTTACATTCATTTATTTCTATTTGTATTCAGTTTTAGTTTTCTTGTAATTGTTAATTTAATGTTATTTTTGAATGGGTAGAACAATAACGTATTTCCAAAACTCAAAACTCTCCAAGACAGACCCAGAAAATTAACTCCCTACTCTGGCCCTTCAACGCTACTGATCTGATGTGTTCTAGTAGTCAATTTAATTGTTTTCTGGTTTATTCTTCCAGTGTTTTTCTTTTTGCCAAAATTTGAAGATATTTATATATTTGATTATTTCTCCTTTTTTCTTTACAAAGATAGCATACTGTACGTACACTCGAGACACTTCACCTATTTTACCTAACAGTACCTCTCACAAATCACTGAAAAATTGTTCCTAGAGATCTTTCTTATTCTTTTACACAACTGCCTATTTTTCTTTTTGTGTAAGTGCCATATTTTTTTCAGCCACTCCTGTACTTGGACATTTAGGGAATTTCCAATATTTTGCAAGTACAAGTAATGCTATAATTAATAATCTGATTATATGCATTTTTGTATTGTTAGAGGGGTGTTTTCAGGGCATATTTCTAGCAGTGGGTCAAAGAGCAAATACATATAAATTTTTTTAGATATTTCCAACTCCCCTTCCAGAAGGGTTGTGTCACTTGGCTTTCCCACCAGCAAAGTGTAAGAGTACCCATTTCACCACAGACTCGCCATGTATTCTCAAGCCTATCTGTGCCGTTGCCAATCGGTATAGTTATAATGTGCATTTCTCTTACTATGTGTAAAGTTTGAGCATCTTTTTATAAGTTTAAGACCTATTTTTACATATCTTCTTTTGTGAATCAACTTTTTGGTGCTCACTTTTATATAATTTTTAGATTTTTTTTTTTACAATTTTAAAATCCCTTTTATATAGTAGAAATATTGGTTCCTTATTTGTGCTACATGTTACAAACATTGATTCAAGATTATTCTTGGTGTTTTTAGTCATGAAAACATTTTTCTTTTTAAGTGTTCAAATTAATTAATCCTTCATTGTTGCCTCTAGTTTAAGATTGTTAGAAAGTCTTTCCCTACACTGAGGTTTTGAAGTTATTCACGTTTTCTTTTACTGTATATTTTCAATCTTATATTATTATCTCTGATTCTTTTGAACATCATCTTATGTGTGTATGGTGAAGAATGGATACAATTTTATCTTTTTCCTAATGGCTGTCTTACTCGCCTAGCACCACTGACTAAGAAGTTAAACCTTGCCTAGTGACCTGACACACCACCCTTACCATACTCAGATGTCCATGCATAATTGGATCAGCATCTACATTGCCTAGTCCTGCTCCCCAGTCTGCCCCTCTGTGTGGCCAGTGTCACCATGTTTCCATGGGTGGCTTTGTGGGAAGGCTTGGAAGGGTGTTAATCGATCATAATTCTTCCTTTTCAGTACTTTCCTTGTAGTCTCGTGCATTTATTTTTCAATATGAACTTTAGTATCAACTTACCTAAGTCCGGGGGGGAAGCTTATTGGTATTTGTATGGGGATTACATTAAATTTATGAAGAAACAATAGAACTGCCATTTTTATGATGTTTACACATTACAGACAAGTGCAGGGATGGCTATGTTTTTCAGATGTCTATTTTTCTGTCTTTCAAGAGTATTTCTCAATTTCTTTCATAGGGATTTGGAGCATTGCTTCTTAACCGTATTCCTAAGCACTTTTATCTACTTATCTGTTTTAACAGAAATTATCTTTTCATTCAGTAGTTTTTGTTGCAAATTGGTATTGACTTTTATCAAAGACTTTCAACATCCAAGGAAAGAATAGTATGATTCTTCTCCTTAGACATATTAATATGGTGAATGATAGTAATGGATTTCCTAATATTGAGTTATCTTTGGATTAACATATAAAGCCACTTGGTCTTAGAGTATTCTTAATTATTTATTAATGTGATGTTAGAAACTGTTAACATTCTATTTAGGTTTTTGCATTAATTAAAATGTATATTGGCTTAAAATTTTCTTTTTTATGTTATTTTTATTAGGTTGAAGTATCATTGCTATACTTATTTTATATAAAGAACTTAGAGTTTTGATCTGGTCTCTAAAAGTTGGGTAGAATTCCCTTGGGAAACTATCTGGGCCTAATGGTTTTTTTTTTTTTTTTTTTTGAGACAGAGTATCACTTTGTTGCCTGGACTAGAGTGCCGTGGCATTAGCCTAGCTCACAGCAACCTCAAACTCCTGGGCTCAAGTGATCCTTCTGCCTCAGCCTCCCAAGTAGTGGGGACTACAGGCATGCGCCACCATGCCCAGCTGATTTTTTCTATATATATTTAGTTGGCCAATTAATTTCTTTCTATTATTAGTAGAGACGGGGTCTCGCTCTTGCTCAGGCTGGTTTCGAACTCCTGACCTTGAGCAATCCACCCGTCTCGGCCTCCCAGAGTGCTAGCATTACAGGCGTGAGCCACCGCGCCCGGCCTGGGCCTAATGGTTTTATGTAAAACATTCCTTATTATTTTTTTCTAGTTTTTTTGTGGAAATGGATCTGTTTAAGAATTATATTACTGTTGAGATTGATTTTGGTAAACTGTATTTTCCAAAAAACTATCCATTTCACCAAGGTTTCCAATTGCGCGTACAAAGACGCAAACAAAAGTAGTCTCTTGTGGTTCTTAAATTTCTTCTAGGAATTTTGTTCTCCCTCCTCCCCTATGCTTCCTCTCTCTCTTTCCCTCTCCTTCCTCACTGTGTGGGTCCCAGTATAGTTATGTTAGATCTTCCTCTCATAACTAATATATCTCCTATGTTCTTTTCTCTATTTTTTTAATCTTGTGTTTTTTTTTTTTCTTTAACTGTATTCAGTTCATTGCTAAGCTCATCCTATAAGCTCTTATTTTCTTTTCTGGATTTGTTAAATTATATAATTTAACTTGGGACTTTCTTCAAATATTCTGGGACTTTCTTCAAATATTCTGTCCCCAGTTTGTTTGTTTTTTGAATTTTTCTTGAACATATTAGCACAGTTATTTTGAGTCAGTATATTATGATCCCATTATCTTAATTCCTTGTATCACTTTTGCTCTTTTCTGTGGTAGCTTCTGCTTTTAGAACTCATAGTTTTCTGCCTGCAGATACCTGGCTGTTTTTGACTGAGTGACAGATATTGCAGACAAAATTACTGTACAATAATTTTCTTTCTTCAGAGATTATTTGCCCATACCTTGGCCAGTGGCCAGTGCACTAGCAATCTGCAGACACTTCTATTTCAATCAGAGATTGAGATTATTCAAAGATGAATTGCAGTCCCAGGGATAACTAGCCCATTTTGAGCTTTCCCTCACCCCTACAGCCCAGACCTTTAGAGCACAGCCCAAGCTTGGGGTGGGAGGAGTGCCCAGCTATGGTCAGGCTCTTAACCACCAGTCCTTCTAGACTTGACAGACACCGAAGAGTAAAGTCATCCCTGCCTCTGTTTCACCTTCCTGCGCTACTTTCTCCCCTGGGTGTTGGTTTCCTAGTCCCCAATGTATGATTAATATTAGTCCTCCGATGCCTTCCATAAAGTATTTCTTATATTTTGCCCAGGAGGACTCATCTGAATTACTTAGTCTCCCATTACTGCAAATGGAACTAAATTTACATTTTGAGTCAAGCATGCATATGTCATGCAGTGACATGAGATGGTAAAAATAAAACACTGAGATTCGGAGCAACGTTATGGCTGAGGCCCACGACTTGAGATTAAAACCCAATTTGCACGTTGCACCTGCTCACTCACCTGTGCTCATTGGGGACATTATATTAGAAAAGTATCAGAACTACCGGTGGCGTTGCCTCTGGAGGCTGAGGATTGCTAGCTAACTCTGGGACATTTGTGTAAAGTAATTGAACAGCAGGAGTTTCTATTTGAGAGACAGTGAAGGTGTCAAGAGCCATATATGAGGCAAGGTCTGGGACCTACAAGACCAGAGCAGCTGTCTAGGAGTCTGGAGGGGCCAACTGGCTGGCCCTCTGGATGTGGGGTTTCTAGGGGACAACTCAGGAAGCTCCAGTGAAGACCATCTCCAAGAGAGTTCAGTTTAAGACAAGTGGAGTTTAGGCACATGGGAAATGTACAGTTGAGAGAGCAATTCCTACAATACAACTGTGGGAATGAGTTTGGAGACAAGAAACAAAAGGCTGCCTCACCCTTGGAGCTCCCTGTAAGAAACCTTGAAGTAAAACTAGGGATCTAACACATCCTAACTTGCTTTGTTTTAGCCCAGTCCCACATGTGAGTGAAACCCTGGAGAGAGGCTATGGGTATTGAGAACGGGTGCGTGGCAGGCCGTGCCCAGCTCACCCCATACACCTGCTGTGAGCTGCTTCACCAGCTCAGGTCTCAGCCTCATTCTGTCCTGATTTTGCACTTTCCCACTTCTCACTCGCTCAGCTCATTAACTGACATACCGTGAGTTCAAGAGAATGAAGCACAATCACATGAAATGCACATTAGAAAAACCTCATCAGGTCGCAGTGTCCTCCACTGAAGACGGAGGGTACCTAGAACCCCCCTGGCTTGTCTCACAGGCTGGCTGGACTATGGGGATTGGGCAGTGATTGATAACCCAGTTCAGTGCTAAAGACACTGACTGATATTATTTATTGCATAAAACCTGGGTAATTTCCATTTGCGATTGAGCTATTTCCTATGAATATTACATATTTCCTATGAATATTACAAGTAACCTCTTGGTCTGCCTAATTTTGTACCAATAAAGGCAACATCACAGCCACTTTTCCTGGAAATTACCTTCTTGTCAATGGAAAAGAACCCAAACTCTGTAAAATAATTTCAAGAGGTTTATTCTGAGCTAAATACGTGCAAGCATGGCCCGGAGAGCCAAGCCCAAGAACCCTTGAGCAAGTGGTCTCACCATGGTTGGCTTATAGTTTGGTTTTATACATTTCAGGAAGACAGGAATTACACATAAAGTCATAAATTAATACATGGAAGGTGTACATTGGTTTGGCCTGAAAAGACCAGACATCTCGAAGTGGGGCAGATTATATTAATAGGTGGGTTTGAGGATTCTTTGGTTTGTGATTGGTTGAAGAAATGAAGCTTTGTCAAAAGGCTTGGAATGTTTTAAGTTAAGATAAGGAATTCTGGTAATCAGGGACAAGCCACCAGACATATACTGGACATAAACCCAGACCCAAGTTATCTGTTAGGTAAATTGATGACCTGCAGGTGTGGGTTAAGCTTTGTGTTGTATAGCCTTAGGCCTGTGAACAAGTTACACAGGACATTTCCAAGAAGGAAAGGGGATGACAAAGCAAGTCTGACCTCCCTTCTCATGGCCAGAAACTCAGCTTTAGAGTATTTCTGGGGCCCCTTGGCCAAGAGGGGAGTCCATTCAGTCAGCTCGGGGGCTTAAGATTTTATTTAAGTTCACATATTTGAGATTTAGAAAATATATATTCAATTTAAAGGAGCCAAATTTTACTATGTTCTTAAGACTGCTCCCTAAATTTCTATTAAATGACTTTTAAGAGTTATAAAGAGAGAAAAGATTGTCATATGATTGGCTCTTCCATTGCTTTGGCCTTGGAAAATCCCTAAAAGTCCCTAAGAGAAGCAAACTTCATTTTAACCCATAATCCAAAGGAACAAAACAACTGTAGTGTTTATTTATACACATTGTGACCCTGCTAGCCAATTAAACCACTAATCACCAGTAAATCTTTTTATTTGTCTTTTTGCATTTGAGTAGAATATAAATCGTGAAGTGGGTTTGCTTTTCCATGGAGAGAGTGCGGTCAGGAGGATGTCCTTTGAAGCCTGTGGTTGTTCACCCTGTCACCATCCTCACCACACATACTGATCTTAACCCAAGGTAAGGACTTGGGATCACCTCCCCAACTCCTGTCCGCATTCTAGAGGATTTCTGTATCTGTGCAGGTGACAGCAAATATCCTGGGACACGTCCCTGCATTTTCTTACCTACTAAGATCTTTGTATCTTCATTCCTCTCCATTAAGACATTAGGGCATTAGGACCCCACCCCTGTGCCTCAGGGCAGAAATTACAACTTTCACAACTTAAAGTATCCTGCACAGACAGGTTGCTGGGTCCCTCCACTGGAGCAGGGGGCAGTGCATGTTAAGCAAGGCCTAGGAAGCAGAAACTGCGCCTTGGGTAAGGGGAGGGCAAAGATCCTCTAGCCAACTGCTGTCCCCTGGGAAAGAGCCCAGCATGACCAATCTTCTGACTCACTAGATGAAAAATCTATAGAAAAATATGTTGGTTTTTCAAAGTTGGTCCCATTAAAAGGCCTAACAAAACAAAGACCATACCAAAAGATTATTGTGGGCCAAACTAAACTCAGGGCCCTGATTCCCAATTCTCAACCTCTGCCTTAAACCTCTTCCAGTCTCAGGGCTGCTCCCTCCATGAAAACTCAGGCTCTGCTGTCCTTCTCAGATGGCCACTGCCTTGTTTCTGGCTCTGTTGCTGTCCAGGGTCTGAGCCCCACCCAAACCACAAGGCTTTGGCTCTGTCCTTCCCTCCCAGTCTTTCCACCATTCTAGTCTTCACCTGGCCACCAAGGCCTCACCCTTGGTGGCATTGCTTCAGCAGCTCCCAGATCTGTCCTGACCCGTGAACCTGTCCACCCACAGCAGCCTTCCAGGGGACTTTTCCTGCTGTGCTCCTCCATTGGAGCTCTTTCAAGGACAAATGCACTCATATTGTGGTCTGGCGGGCCCAGGAGCGCACCTTGCAGAAGGAATGTGTTATGGTCTGGATGTTTGTTTCTCCCTAGAATTCATATGTTGAAATCCAACCCCCAAGGTGATGGTAGTAGAAAGTGGTGCCTTTGGGAGATGACTAGGCCATGAGAGTGAAACCCTCATGAACGGGATTAGTGCCCTCATAGAGGAGACCCCAGAGAATTCCCTCGTCCCTTCCCCCACATGAGGACACAGAGAGAAGGCGCCTGCTGAGCCACGAAGCAGGCCCTCACCAGACACTAAATCTGCAGGTGTCTTGATATTGGACTTCCAGCCTCTAAAACTATGAGAAATAAATTTCTGTTGTTTATAAGCCATCCTATATGATATTTTGTTATAGCCACCCAAATGGACTAAGACAGAACATATGAATGAATTAAGGCATTTTCCAGTTATTTGTCAAAGAATAGGATTTTCGATCAGATCAACAGTTCGCTAACCTTTTAACCCATGGCAAATTACTTAATCTCTAAGCCTCAGTATTCTCATCTACAAAACAGGAGCAATAGTGTTAGATAGTTAGCAAGGGATTCTGGGTATCTTAGGGCTAAAATATTGTGCTTTGCCTTGGTGTGGTTGCCCCACCTGGGAAAAAGCACAAGGTAGGGCCCAGGCCCCCATCTTGGTCCTGCCCCACCTTCATCCTGCCCCGAGCTACTACCATACCTGGGGGAGGAGGGAATGTCCTACTAATCTGCCAATCAGAACTTGGCACACCAGCTGTAAAAGAATTCAGAGGACTCTCTAGTCCACAGGCCAAGCAGCATAGGTACCATAGAGTCCAGAAAGTGACTTAGAACAACCCTCATGGGTAGTAAGACTGAGGTCATGCAGCTCCCAACTGTCCAATCAAAGTGGTTCCATGATGACGTTTGAACCACGGGAAGGTCCCTATCCGGGCGCTATAAAACAAGACGCAGATCATAACCAAACTCTCTTTTTCTGCTGCAAAAAGTCTGGTCGTCATCTATGGTGTATGTAACTCACTCTGTAAACCTGTGTCTTGCTCTTGTTCTACAATCCTATCTTGCTCCATCTCAATAAACTTCACCTCATGCTTGCCTGACTTTGGAGTGTCTGGTCATTCTTCAGCCAGGAGTGCACCAAGAACCGAGAACACAGAACGAGACTAAACCTGACAATGGATACAAGCAAGGGTTGCTGTGAAGAGCGAATACTCTATGGTAGGCCACAGCCCAGAACTCAGCGCATGCAAGCAGCCAGTCATTTATTGCTATTGTTGCTGCTGTTGTTGTTATGCTACATGTAAGCAGCGGGGACACCCTGCTCTCCCACCTTGCAATCCCTCACTGGCAACATTCAGTTTGCTATGATCTCTTTCCTTTGAGAAGAGGCTACAGACGTGGCAGCAGCGATATCGGCAGTAAGTGGCTTCCCTAGGGCTCTATTGCAGGGTGGGCACCGGGGGCACGCCTGGTACCACGCTCTGCCTGCCTCAGGTTCTCAGGCCCGCAGAGACCTGCAGTCTCACACAGCCAGTCAGAAAGATGTGTGAGGGGTTTGTGGGCACATCCTGTCTCTAGCCTTGCAAAAAAGAGATTGGAGAACCACTAGATTAGGATTGATTCTCTCTGCCCACATGAGAGAATGAGAAGGAAGTCCTCCCTGCGTGGGTGCTAAAGCACACAGAGGCAACGCTAAAGCAGTTCTATGCTGCATGGCTCTCTGCGTGCTCCATGCTTGCCAGAGAAGCAGGAGTGGATCCCAGGATGCATGACCCAGGTCTGCACGGGAGTGTCCATGCCGGGTAAGTCCGTTGCCCACGCAGGAGGGACACACAGCCCTGGGAGCAGGCAGGGTGGAGGGAGAGCATCTTGTCTCTGGATCAGACTGCTTGAATTTATTTTATTTTTCCCCATCTTTATTGAGGCACAACTGATAGATTTTAAAAAGCATCTATTTAAGATGTGCAATGTGATGATTTGATGTACGTACACACTGTGAAATGATCCCCACAGTCAAGCTCCTTAACATATCCATCACCTCACACAGTTGCCTTTTTCTGTTTTTGTGGTGAGAACACCTAAGGTCTACTCTCTCACAAAACTTCAAGTGCACAATACATTATCACCTACAGTCACCATCCTATGCAACAGGTCTCCAGAACTCACGCATCTTATAACTGAAACTTCGTACCCTTTGACCGACATCTCCCCATCCCCCACCAGCCCCTCTCAACCACCCGTCTACTCTCTGTTTCTGTGAGTTCTGGAATTTTTTAAATATGTATTCCACATATGAGTGAGATCATTTACTGCCTGGGTTTAAATTCTGGCTCTGACCCTTCCTATATGAGTGACCTGGGGCAAGTGCATACCTAGCTGTCAATTTCTCCTCTGCAAAATGATATAACGCCTGCCCGGCTGTATTGTTGCAAGAATGAAGTAAAATAATATAAGCAGCATGCTTAGCGCTGTGCCTAGCACATAACAAGTTCTGGATAAATGTCCATATTTTCTACTAGTAAAGATATACATACATGCAGAACTATTTAGAGCACAAATAATAATGCCCACGGGCTGTACTAAAAGTTGTGGGGTAAAAAGGGAGCCACTGAGTTGAGGATGACTCAGTTGACGTTGAAGATGGTGGTACGTGAGAGAAAGAAAATTTGCCAAGTGGGAAACAACAGAGAATATTCCAGCAAGAGCAGGTAGTACCTGCACAGGTATAGAAATAGGAACATGTTGTTTTTCTCCACCTCACCCTGTGGTGGCTTCTGACAAAGTAAACAAACCCTCTGGCAGCTCAGCAAGTGAAATGCAGCTGCTATCAGCCCAGATTAGCCAGGAGTTGGTTTTGAGGCCACTATGAGCCTTTAAGAGAGGGACCCTAGCCAGGGCATTTGTGCCGTTGAGCTATTTAGAAAACAGCTAATTTCACAATGCAGTATGTGGTGAGGTCACTTCCATTGTTCTCCGGCTGAGTCGATGTTCCCTCCAGGGATTGTATGCCCTTCCCTCCCCAGCCCTGCAAAAGGAAAGGCTGAGCCTGCCCTCTCTCGCCTCTCTCAAGGGGCCACCGTCTGGCTGAGGACACACGCAGTCTGAGACGCAGCAGAAGCATTGTGTTGGCTCTACCCTAGAGTGCCCCGACTATTAGGGCACATTCCGCTTGTTGAAAACCCCAGGATACAGGCCAAAACTTTGAGAAAACATAAGACTTTTTAATGACCTTGTTTTTCTTCTACCTGCATTCAAACTCCTGGCACCCTAACCTTATTTTTGTCTTTTTCTTTCCTCATCATTATGGTTCCATGACCCATGCTTATTCAACCAACTTATCTGTCTCACATCCGACTGGATGTGTTTTTCCTTTCCCAGAAGTTTTGCAATGAATTCCTGGAAAGGGTAACTTTTGCAGGTTACAGACGTGGAAGGTGTGAGCACAGGAGCACCTGCCATCGGGGACTTTGGGCCCAGGTGCTCCTCTCCCTGGGAGTCCTGGGCACAAGAGAGTTGAAATTTCTCCTCTCCGATGGTGAGACTGCACCATATCAACACTCAGTCCATGCCAGACAGTGGCTGAGGAGTGGCAGGCTTAGGGGCCAGAGCACTGTTTTCTTTGGCAATTCCTTCCACGTTCCTAATTCCTTCCAGCAGGTTTTCATCAAGGACGGAGCCATTATAGCCAACTGGCCAGGCCAGAAGGGCAGACATCCCCAGCAGCCACATCATAACTGCTCAACCCAAAGCTGCCCCCTTGTGACCAGCCTGCTGTCCTGCCTAGGCCACCAGCAGGTGTCTCTGACCTCTGATGGGACCCAGGTAGGATGGGGCATCCGTCAGCAAAAGGTGTGAGTCCAGGATCCACTGATTCTTGGCTGTGACTCCTAGAGCAAGTTCACCTTTGTGCTGTTGATTTCTTCATTTGCAAAAGGGAAAATTTCTGCATCACAGGATTTCTGTAAAATACATGTGAAAATATATACCTAGTATGTGGTACATTTTGATTCTCTGTAAATTTTATACAACTACCATATTCAATTAAAGTGTGATTTCAGTGGGTGTCTTAGTTAGTTCAGGATGCTACAACAAAATACCACAGACTGGGGAAGTTAAGGAACAGAAATTTATTCCTCATAATTCTGGAGGCTGGAGGTTCAAGATCCAGGTACTGGCCAGTTTGGTTCCTGATGAGGACTCCCTTCCTGGATTGCAGGGGGCCGCCTGCTCACCATGTCCTCACATGATAGAGAGAGATCATCTCTCTCAGGCCTCTTCTTATGAGGGCACTAATCCCATTCATGAGGGCACCACCTCATGGCGTAATCACTTCCCATAGGCACTGATTTTGTTTGAGCTGATCAGAGAGGTGTTTGTAGAGACACCCTTGAGGAGCTTGTAGAATCAGCATGAGTTTTCCAAATGGACCAGAAAGGAAGGAAAGTCCCCGAGGAAGAAAGGGTGGAAGTAAAGAGACAGCAGTGTGCCTGGCCCCTGCATTTAGGAACATATGGAAGTTGACTGTGGCTGGAATAGTAAGCAAATGTGCAAAATGCAGGAGGCCTGAAGAGGCAATAGAAATCAAACCATGTTTGTCATGCTCAGGACAATTCTCACCCAGGCCTAGTTCTAACCCCAGGGGACATCTGGCAATGGCCAGAGACATTACTGGTCATCATGATGGGAGAAGTGCTCCTGGAATGCAGTAGGTGTTTAGCAGGGATGCTGTTACAACACACAGGGCAGCCCCCTACAACAGAGTTGTCCTGCCCCAAATGTCCACAATGCCCAGGTTGAAAAACTGTCCACTCTTGCCAGTGGGGATTAACACAGGACTGACCTCTCAGGGCCACCAGAAGCCTCCCTGGCCCCAGCTGCCAGGGCACAGAAGAAAAGATGCAATGTGGACCAACAGAGCCAAAACAAGGCTTGGGCTTTCTGGGCTCTGGCCTGTGCTCAGCCACTGTGTTCTCTGCCTCACCTGAAGGGGCTGCACCAGCAGCAGGGAAGTTGCCCTTCTGCTATGGCTGAAATCCTTCAAAGCATTTTGTGACCTGACCTTCCTCAGTGCCACTGACTTTCATGCATCCCTCCTGTAGCATAAACTCCATGTCTGTGCTCTGCTGGGCTCAGTGACAGCCCTGGAGGCATAGAGAGGCAGGCACGCTGGGAGGGGGCAGGTGATGGCAGGACTCAGCTCACACATGTACTCACAGTCAACAGACGCCCCCACAACCCAACAGGCATTCGTTCCCATCAGATGTAAGAACGCTGAGGACTTGGCCACGCCAATGGCTGGGTGAGGGTCCCACCAGTGGAAGGGGTTGAAGCTGGAGGCTCAAACCCCAACACCAACACACCAGTCTTTGACTCACCTCGAGTCGGTCACGACGTTCTGTGGCAGGATATGCACCCTCACTGTTTGTTTGGTTTGTAGAACACCGTTCTGAACTTTGGCAGGAAGAGAAACATTCTCAAACTTGATCCAAATACAATTGCTGGCTGAAATCTGCAGAAGCAAATCAAATGTGAGTGGTTCTCACTCCATTTCGTTAACACTTGTTTTGTAGCCAGTTAAGATTGTAAAGCCGACATCTATTGTATTTGATTTAGAGAATCATGAGCATTTTTCAAATAACCCGTCAAATAATCACAGGAATCTATGTACTAATAGCTGCCTTCATGAGGCTGCAGTGGAATTATGGTGAATAATATCAGAAAAAAAATCTTTCTTGGAGTTAATTTGAAGATATAATCAATGTTTGAGTAGGTCCCTAAAAAAAGGAATAATTAAGTTGTGGCTCTTTCTTGTGCCAAATTTCATTCTGATTGTGGCCTGGGTCAAGTTCAAAAAATTATGGATGAGTACAATGCCTTGCACAAAGAAGGTGCTAAATAAATACCTGTGAATAGATAAATAAATTAAAGCCATGGGGTGTAATTGGAAGGCATATGTTTGGGGGCCCTGGATTTTCACACTAGCTAGCCCCGGGATTGGCTGGTTAAGTCATCTTAGGGGACCTGCTTCACTACTCTAAATTTCGCTTATACAGATGTGTCCCAAGGACTGTAGACTGGGTTAGACCACCAGGTTTATTGAGTGCCTCCTATGTGTTTGGCCCTATGCTGTTCACTTTAAACAGAGTCTTGCTGTGAACTCCCACTGGGCTGAAATAAGCATGAGACAATCAAGCTAGGATAGAGTTAGGGAGACACATTTCAGTTAATGTCTAAAGGGTTTCATTTGCCCATTATCCTTGTAAATAACGTATTTAAACTCAAGATGTTTATGATGAAAACTTGCCTTCTAAATAATAACTCAGAATAATTCACCCTTGGAATTAAATTTTCTCTCCAAACATAAGAAATTTCAGTCCAACAGATAATTTTTATGTAATGATTTATTCCCAAAGAAATAAAATAATGCTCATGATATCACTTCCAGACGCAATATGCCAACACCAGAACCATCATTTCAGAGTGACACTATCACATGCCCACTCAGACAAAATAAAATTCCCATCTGGGCTGATCATTTGGTTAAAATAACAAGTTTACTGCTAAGTGCTTGTTTTACATCTGTAACCTCTGTCCAGAAATCCACACAGGAGAATATTATATTTTAGTGCTCATAAGTAGGGAAAAGCCATTGTCTTTAATTTCTTGGGTTTTTTTTTTTTTTTTTTTTTTTTTGATGTTGTGTTGATTTGTTTGAAATGGCAGAATTTGCTGGACCTCTGCTGGCATCCTGGGCAGTATCTGTGCCGGCAGTTTCAAATCCGTTAGTCAGAGACAGAGTGTGACATACATGGGAATCTTTTAACTGAACTCTGCCACAATCATTATTTTATTGCTGTTGTCATTTTTATTTACCTTTTCCTCACTCAACAATATATTAGCATTATAATTTTATTCTACTAGATTTTTTTCCATTTTCCTATGATGAGGTCACATAGGTTGGCTAGCTCTAACCTCATTTTTAGCTATGAATTAAATGACACTGAAAAAACCTCCAAATCCTTAATCATTGAACTATAACTACACCTGAATAATTATTTTGAAATTTTTTAACTTTTTAAAAATTTTCAGTAAACCAAAAGTCAAAAAAATGTTCCAGTGTGAGTCGCCAAAGCTAGAATTCCGTCCAAACTGATATAAACGTCGGTAACTAATGAACCTGAACTAGAACAGAACTGAAAAATTCACTGGTTCAACTTCTTGGCATATCTCCTCTATTTTGTTTTGGGTTCTTTGTTAAAAAATAAAATAAAATGTTAACTCTGACTTCAGCGTCAATTTTTATTTAATATTTCAAAACCCTACACACTCACACATGCACGCACATACGCACACACATGCACACACACTGCTGGGTTAGAAATCAAATCCTGCTCTGGTCAGATTTCATGTTGACAAATCTTCCCTAGTTTTCTCTCTATCAATCTGAGAGAGATATTCTCTCCATCTCTCTGGCTCTCTGTCTGTCTCTTGCACCCACCTCCATCAGAATAACCACCATCCCAATCCCCATGTTCCTCATTCTTTGTCATATTTATATTATTTTAATTTGCATATATATATTATGTTTGTATAGTACATGTTCCTAAAGTATATTTTATCTTAACTTTTAAACTTTATGGAAAGAATATTAGTATTTAATATTTCATCTCTTTTAACTTGCGGTGATTCACCATATTGTATTAATATATAGCTTAGTTTGTTCATCTTCCTCCTGTATGATATTTCATTGTGTGAATAGACCACAGCTTATTTATCCATTCTTCTAGAAGGACATTTGGGTTATTTCCAGTGCTTCAGTGTTATTATTAGTGCTGCTGTGAATTTTCACATATGTTGTATTGTGTACAAGACTTTCTCTTAGGAAGGAGTGGAACTCCCATTGGTGGGATATGAGCATGTCCAGCCCTAGGAAGTGTCGCTAACCTGTTTCCCAGAATGTTTCCACAATGCACAAACCTAACAGTAACGAAAATTGATCTTCCCCACTCTTGATAAAAGGACGCTTTCCAGCTTTTGCCAGTCAGATGAATATGAAGTAGGGTCACATTGTGGTTTTGATTTGCATTTCCTTTATCACCAATTAGTTAATTTCTTCAGACATTTATGAACATTGGTACATTCTCTTCTCTGTGTTGACCACTCATGGATTTTCCCACTTTTTTATCATATGGTTTGAACTTCCCAAGTGATGTTCAGAATTTTAAAAATTTATTCTCGATACTAGTTCTTCATTAGTTGTATTTATTGAAATTACCTTCTCCCAATTTTTAACTTACCTTTTCATGTTTTCCTTCATTCTTTAAAAAAAATTTGATACAGAGTCTCACTATGTTGCCCAGACTGGCCTCAAACTCCCAGGCTCAAGAGATCCTCTCACCTCAGCCTCCCAAGTAGCCAGGACTACAGATGTGTGCCACTGTGCCCAGCTGTCTTTTCATGTTTTTCAGATGGTACATGAAAGTTTTAATTTTCAAAATAGTCAAATGTATTAATTATGTATTATATAGCCTACATTTGTGTGTTTTGTTTAAAAACTACATTTATGTGTTTTGTTTAAAAAGACTTTTGCTACATAAGAACTAAAATTCTTACCTGTATTTTCTTTTGAAAGTTTTAAAGTTTCACTTATTTTTTTCATTTTTTATTTTTAAATTACTATAAATTCATAGGAACTTGCAAACATTATAAAGAAGTCCCCTCACCCATACCCTTCACCCAGTTTTCCCAATTTTTCCATCTTTCAAAGCTATAGTATAATATCAAAACCAGGAAATTAGCATAGGTACAATGCAAGTGCACTGTTCCACGTCATTTCATCACCTGTGTAGGTTCATGTGACCCTGCAGCAATCAAGGTGCAGACTGTCCCACCACCACCAAGATCTTCCTCGGGCCACCTCTTTACGGTCATACTCATCTTGCCTCACCCATCTCCCTCCCCGCCTAAGCATCCTTAATTCCTGGCAAACACTAACTTATTCTTCAAGTTTATCATTTTGCCACTTTGAGAACGTTACATAAGCGCAGTCGTACAGTGTATGACATTTTAAGAGCAATCTCTTTGACTCAGCTTAATGCCCTTGAGGTCCATCCAGGTTGTGTGCATCAATAGTTGGTTGCTTTCTATTGCTTGGTAGTGTGCTGTGCTACAGACATACCAGTTTCTTTAACTATTCACCTATTGTAGGATGTATTGGTTGTTTTTAGTTTTAAGCTATCACAAATAATGCAGCAGCGACCATTCTCATACAGGTTTTTGCATGGACATAAGATTTCATTTCTTTGGAATAAATGCACCAGAATGTGAATGCTAAATTGAACGATAAGTGTATATACATGTTCTAAAGAAACCATCAAATGACTACAGAGTGGCTGTAGGATTTTGAATTTATACCAACAATATAGTATAAGGGACCTTGTCTCTGCACATCCTCATCAGTATTTGGTGACAGTCTAGTGGTATCTACATTTTTAGCATTTGGAGGGAAGTGTGGAGAACTTACCATTATTCTCCTCTACCCCCCCCAATTACAATATAATTACCTTAAATATTTCCTCTACGTACATTGAAGATCTCATAAAACAATATTAAAACTTTTACTTTAACAGTGAAAAATAATTTAGAAAGCTCAAGAAGAGAGAGAAATTTTATTATTATTACAGTGACTCTTTCTTACATGCTTTTTTCCTCTACTGTTCCAAGATTCCTTCTTTTGTCATTTACTTTCTGCTTAGAGAACTTCCTTTAGCCATTCTTTCAGGGTAGGTCTGTTGGCAACAAAGTCTCTTAGTCTTCCTTCATCAGAAAATGCCTTCATTTCCTCTTTATTCCTAAAGGGTATTTTCCCCGGGTGCAGGTTGACAGGCCTTTTCGTTCAGTACTTACTGTATTGTGTCTCTTTCTTCTGACTTTCTTGGTTTCTGTTCAGAAATCTGCTGTCATTTGAATTGTTTTTCACCTGTAGGTCATGTGCTATTTCTCCCTCACTGATTTTCACATTTCTTTCTTTGTCTTTGCTTTTCAGAACTCTAGCCATGAAGGGTCCTGGAGAGGACTTCTTTGGCGTTATCTTAGTTGAGATTCACTCAGATTCTTAAATCTTTAGGTATATATGTCCCTTGCCAAATTTCAGAAGTTTTTCTTAATTATTTTTTGGAGTACTTTTCTGTCCACCCTCTTTGTCCTCTCTTTCTGGGACTCTGATGACACAGTGTCATATCTTCTGTTACAGTCCACCAGTCCCTGAGGCTTGGCTCCGTTTTGTCAGTGTCTTTTCTCTCTGTTGTTCTAATTGAGCAATTTCTTTTTTATTCTACCTTTCAGTTTACTGATTTTTCCTCTGCCTCCACCATTCTGCTGTTGCGTGCATCCACTGAGATTTTTTTTTTCAGTAATGCCCATTTCATTCATCGTTATATCTCTACTTCTTGACTGATACGTTTTTGTTTGGGAAGAGTATTTTTATTTTTTTATTTGTTTCAAGAGTGTGCATGATTGCACATTGAAGAACATTTATCACCACTACTTTAAAAGATAATTCTAACATCCTTGTCATCTCATTGTCTGCCGTATAGTCATTGTCTTTTATCCTTTAGTTTGAGATCTTCCTGGTTGTTAATATGATGAGTGATTTTTTTGTTGGAACCTAAACATTTTCTTTTTATGGAATGAGAATCTGGATCTTCTTGAAACCTTCTTTTGAGCAAGCTTTCTCTAGCACAGCTGCAACAGGAGTATAGGGGTTGCCACCTCCATTCCTGCCAGGTGGGGGCTTCCATGGACACCTGAGACAGGGGGTCCTCCTTATTGCTGGCATGATTGGAAGTCCCTGCTCCCCGTGTGATCTTCACTGAAATTCAGTAGGAGTGGCCTCATTACCACTGGACAAAGGGGAAAGTCTTGAACCTCTATTAGGCCTCATCAGACACTATGCTGTGGGACGGGAAAGGGAAGGTTGTTCATTACTGATGGGTTCGGAGGAAGCACAGGCCTCAGGTAGTCTCCACTGACGCAGAGGGACTGACTCTGGTTACTGGCTGGCAGGGGTGACATTACTGGCTCTCTCCTTGGCCTTCTCGGTGGATGCCATCCTATGGGGATGTTAAAGGGCTTCATTACAGCCTCCTCAGGGTGATAGTCCCCCTAGGTCCCCCTAGGCCTTTGTTGGTGGGGGAAGGGACAGTGCCATACTTTTTGCTGTGGTCTTGAGCTGCAGTCAGGTGGTTATGGCCTACACATCTCTGCCCTGCTGTGCTACCCCCTCCTGATCCTTTTACTGGAGGGAATAGGATTTTCCTGAGCCCTTTGTTATCTGTGACTGTTGGCATTTCTGGCTTACTGGCTTCTTCAGCACCCAGTCTGGGATACATGGGATGCAACCAGGGCCCAGGGAACTCACCACAAGGCGTTTCCTCAGCTCCTGCGGTCCCTAGCCAGCCTGCCTCTTCCCCCCACTTTTCAGTCTTCTTGCATCTGTTTTACATATAACATCAAGGGTTGCTAACTCTACCTGGAGGAGGGAATAGAAAAATTGGTGTCTACTCCATCTCTCCAGAAGCAGAAGTCTGTAGGTTTAGTTTTGATATTTGAATCCTCATGTCACTAGAGTTAATTTATGTATATGAAGTGAGATACACATTCAATTTGATTTTTTATGAATAACATAATTTTCCAAGTTTATTTATTGAGCTTTCACTTTTTTCCCACTAGTATTTACCACTTCTATCAGATATTTTGGGGTTCTTTTTCATCTTCGATTTGTCTATTCTATTCCTACAATTTTGCCACACTGTCTGCATTACTACAAAATACGTGATAAACATGATTAGTTCTGTTTTCTGCAACTTCACGACCTCACGGATTGTTTTTCTTCACAACTGGCCTTTATGATCTTCGTCTTTTATTCTTCTGTATAAATTTTAGAATTGGCTTGTCAATTTGATTGAAGAACACTGACACCTTTCTAATCTATACATAAATTTAGACAATTCAATGTATTATTAATAGTCTTACCCATCTTACATTGGATTTAGATTTTTTTCCTAAGTATCTGATATTTTATGGACCTATTATAAATGATGACTTGTCTTCGTTGTTTCTAATTGTTTGTTACAAATACAAAGATGTAAATGACTTTCATATTTATCTTATACATAGCCAATTTGCCAAACTAATAATATGTTTGATAACTTTTCATAATTTGATAATTTGGGGGTTTTCAATATAGACATGTATCATATGCAAATAATAACATCCTTAGTTCCTCCTTTCCCATCTGTAAGTAATATCCTACTTGTATGATTGCACTAACTAGAGGTTCTAACATGATGTTGAATAAAAGTGATGACAGTTGGCATCATTGTCTCATTCTAAAATTTAAAGGGAAGCTTTCCAGACCTTCTCCATGTAGGAATGCCTGTACTTTGTTTATTTAGATACTCTATCTGGATAAGAAAGTTTCTTTATGTTTCTAAATTGCTAAGACTTAGTTTGCTAAAATTCCTATATTTGATTATTAATTCACAGTAAATCATATAAAATTTTTCCATTCATATATTGAAATGATCATATTGTTTATCTTCTTAAATCTGTAAAAGAAATGAATTTTATTTATGAATGAATCATGCAAGGAACATCATTACATATGGTACAATTTGATTATTTGTATTACCTTTTTTCATAAATTGATGGAAATATAGTTATAGGTATATAAAAGTAGATACATACATAAATAAATTTGTAAACACGTCAAACAGTAAAATGTAAGAGAAAAATGAACCTATGTGACCACTTATAATATTTTTATCTGGTGTTGGTAGGGTTCATTGGCCTCAGAGGTTAGGTAGGGAGATGTTCCATTTTTCTCAATTACTTACAAAATTCTGTATAAAATTTATGGGTTCCTTGAAAGCTTTGTAAGCCGTCTGGTCAGATTTGTAGAAAGACTTGCTTCATATTCTTAATATTATAGGAATATTCAAGTTATTAATACTTCTTAAATAATTTCTACTAAATTTTAATATTTTAGGATTTTCTCCAATGCTGGTAAGTTTTCAACACTGTTGGCGTGTATTTGCTGTTAAAATTTTCTTATATGACCTTTAAAATCACTATTTTATGTGCATTTCTATGCTTCTGTTTATCCATCTTTCCTTTTCTTTTTTTGATCTATCTTGCCACAGGTTTTCTGTTTTATAAGTCTTTTCAAATATATGATTTTGTTTCATTATTGTTTCCTCAAATAAACAACTTGTGGTTTTCCTCTTTATTATAATTTTGGTTTCTATTTTAATAATTTTACCCTTTTATTATTGTCCTGTTCCTTCAAATTTTTTAAAGTTAATTTTCACTCCTTATTTTCCTGTTGATTAATTTGCTTATTTATTTTCATGTTTTCTATTTTTCCTACATAAATATGAATATAAATCACCTGAAAATTTCACTTTGGCTTTCCTCAAAAGATATGATGTGTAGTGACTTTATTATTCAGTTGTAAGTATTTTTAAATTTCTAATATGATTTATCATTTAACCCATAAGGCTTTAGAAGTATACCTGGATTTTTCTTATTACTTAGCATTTTCATTTTTCTCAATACTTAGCTTAAATTCTCATTTAATTGTGATTTGATGGGAGAATAAAGGCAATATAATTCCTTTTATTTTTAAATTGGGTCTTTCCTATAATTATAACTGATCAACTTTCTAAATGATCTATGTGCCCTACAGAAAAATTAGACATTTTATGATTTTTGGATTTTTAAATTTAAGTATTAAGCTATATAGTTTTTATAGTTTTTTTGTATATGCCTTTAAATTTTTATGTTAATGAATTTACCATCTGTAATAAAGAACACCTTTATTTCTTCCTTTCCTGCATAAATAGCTATTATTTCTTTTTCTTGCCTATTGCACTGGCTAGATCTTTCAATACAATATTGAAGTGGTAAGAGCAGATATTTACCTGTTTGTTGATCTTATGATTATTGACCTATATAGTCTATGATATTATTGATAGGTTATAAATCCCCCCCTTTTTTGAGATAGAGTCTTGCTCTCTGGTCTGGACTAGAGTGCAGTGATATCATCATAGCTCACTGTTCTCAACCAATCCTCCTGTCTCAGCCTCTGAGTAGCTGGGACTACAGGCGTGCACCACCACGCCCTAATTTTTCTATTTTTTGTAGAGATAGGGTCTTGCTCTTGCTCAAGCTGATCTTGAATGCCTGACCTCAAGTGGTCCTCCAGCCTCAATCTCCCATTGTGCTAGAATTACAGTCATGAGCCACCGTGCCCCACCCATCACTTTTTTGGATTCAGAAAAGTTCCTTTTATACCTATATTGATGAGAACCATTATAAGGAACAAATCTTGGATTTTATAAAATACTTTTTTAGTGACTATTAAGATAATCATATGTTTTCCTTTTTTAGTGTGCTAATATGCTAAATTGCATTGATTTTCCAATGTTAATTCAACTTTCCATTTTTGAGATACATCCACTTGGTTTATACATTATACATTGCTACATTCAGTTTCATAAAATTTTTATTAAAAGTTTTGCATCTATATTTGTGAGAGATACTGATCTGTAGCTTCTTTTCATGTAATGTAATGTCTTTGTCAGTTTTGGTATCAGGGTAATGCTGGCCTCACAGAATGAGTATGAAGTCATCCTTCCTCTTCAATTTTCTGGAAGAGTATATGTAAAATTGTTATTTTTTTTCTTCCTTAAATTTGTGGTATCATTCAACAGTAAAGCTATATGGACCTGGAGTTTTCTTTGTGAGAAGTTTTTAGCTATAAATTTAATGTCTGAACATATGGCTATTCAGATGATCTATTTCTTCTTGAGTAAGCTTTGGTAGCTTGTGTCTTTTAAGGGATTTGTTTATTTCATCTAACATATTGAATATATTGTCAAAAAGTTGTTGATAATATTCCTTTATTATGTTTTTTAATATCTTTAAACTCATGTGATGTTGGCACTCTCATTCCTGATATTTTTATTTTGTGTCTTCTTTATTATTTTTTAATCAGTCTGACTAAATGTTTATGAATTTATTGATCTTCCAATAGAACAAAATTTGTTGCATTGTCTCTACTGTTTTCCTGTTTTCTATTTTACTGATATCTATCCTGATCCTTACTTTTTTTTCTTTTTACTTTTAATGTCATTTCTTCTCCTTTTTCCAATTTCCTAAAATGAAAATTGAGCTAATTGATTTGAGATCTATTTTCCTTGCTAATATAGGTATTTAGTGTTACAAATTTTCCACTAAGCAATGCTTAACCAGCATCCCACAAATTTTGATATATTGATTTTTATTTTTATATTTTTTTATTTTTATTCAGTTTAAAACACATTCTGTTTCCCTTTTTAATTTCATTGTTCACATATGAATAATTTAGAAATGTGTTTTTTATTCCAAATACTTAGAGATTTTCCAGAGATCTTTTCTTTTTAGATTTCTAAATTAATTCCATTTTATTTAGAAAATGTACTTTGAATGACTTGAATCCTTTCAAATTTATCAAGATTTATGTCACAGGCCAAAATATAGTCTGACTATGAAAACATTTTTTGAGCACTTGAAAATAATGTGTATTATGTTGTTTTAAGGTGAATTGTTCTATAAATGCCAAATAGGCCAAGTTGATAGACAAAATTCTGTCTATCCATACTTATTTTTTGTCTATTTGCTCTATCAATTATTATTGATAGGGTATTGACATATTTCACTATAATTGTGGGTATGTCTATGTCTCCTTAAGAAATTTTTCCCTCAACTTTTTAAAAGCATTTTTGTCATTATATATATTTTATCATGTGTATAACATCTAAGATTGCTCCATCCTCTTAACAAATCGACTCCTTTATCATTAAAAATGGTCTTTTTGTTCCAGGAAACATTCTTTGCTCTGAAGTCTACTTAGCCATTCCAGCTTTCCTTGATTAGCTTACTTTGTGTCTTGTATCTCAAGTGTGTTTTCTCTATGCAAAATATAGGTGAGTTTTGCTTTTTAAATCTAGTCCAAAAACTCCAAGTTTTAACTAAGGTTTAGACAATTTACATGTCATGTGTTATTGCTATGATTAGACTTAAGTCTATTGTCTTGCTGTTGTCATTCCTTATCCTTTCCCCTCTTTTTCTGCCTTCTATTGGATTAATTGAATGTTTTTATGATCCCATTTTATCTCCTTTACTGAATTATTAGATGTTTGTCTTTGTTTTGTATTTTATTGATTTATTTAAGATTTATAGTATCTACCTTTAACTTACTGCACTCTGCCATCACAGGCTTTTATACCACTTCATGCATAGTATGTAAGCCTTCAAATAATATATTTCTATTCTTCACTCCCAACCTTTGTTTTTATTGTCATACATTTTACTTTTAGATATCTTATAAAGCCCACACTAAATTGCTATTATTTCTATTTACTCAATTATATTTTTTAAATTTGTTTATTTATTTTTAATTGACAAGTAATAGTTGTGTATATTATGGAGTACGATGTGATGTTTTGATCCATGTATACATTGTAAAAAGATTCAGTCAAGCTAATTCACATCCATTACATCACCAACATCATTTATTTGTGGTGAGAATGTTAAAAACTTTATTCTTTTATAACTATTTTTAAATATACAATACATTGGTATTAACTGTGGTCACCATGTAGTGTAATATATCACTAAAGCTTATTCCTCCAGTATAACTGAGAATTTGTACACTTTGGTCAACATCTTCCTTTTCCCCTCCCTGACGCTACCCCCCAGCCTCTGATTACCACCTTTTTACTCATTGTTTTTATGAAATCAACTTTTTTAGATTCCATATGTAAGTGATATTATATAGTATTTGTCTTTTTGTGTCTGGCTTATCTCATTTAGTGTAATATCCTCCAGTTCCGTCCATGTTGCTATGAATGTCAGAATTTTCTCTTTTTTCAGGCTGTAATGTATTCCATTGTATAAATATACCACATTTTTTATCCATTCATTCTTTGATGGGCACTTAGGTTGCTTCTTTATCTTGGCTATTATGAATAATGCTGAAATGAACATGGGAGTGCAGAGTCTTTGACATACTGATTTGGGTATATACTCCATATGCCCAGGAGAAATTATCAAGAAAAAAAAATGTAAGGAAACAATCCCATTTATAATAGCATCAAAAACATATACTTAGGAGTAAATTTAACCAAGTAGATGCTTTCACTGTACAATGAAAGCTATAAAACAT
Source organism: Lepilemur ruficaudatus (assembly GCA_963574885.1). NCBI lineage: Eukaryota > Metazoa > Chordata > Mammalia > Primates > Lepilemuridae > Lepilemur > Lepilemur ruficaudatus. The sequence goes on from CAUYRT010004267.1 coordinate 46,665, forward strand.
TGATGAAAGAAATGGAAGAAGACAAAAATAGAAAGATATACCATGTTTATGAATTGGAAAAATTATCACTGTAAAAATATCCATACTGCCCAAACCAATCTCCAGATTCAATGTAATTCCTAGCAAAATTCCAATGCAATTTTTTACAGAAATAAAATCCTAAAATTTGTATGGAAATAGAAAAGATCTCAAATAATCAAAGCAATCTTGAGCAAAAAGAACAATGTGGAGGGGAGGAGCATACCTCTAACCCTTGCTAGAGAGAGGCAAAGATATGCAATGTAACCAAAATGTTTGTACTCTCATAATTCCCTGAAATAAAAAAAAAAAGAACAAAGCTAGAGGCATCCTACTTCCTGATTTCAAAGCCCATAAATATACTCAAGTATTTACAATCAATTGATTTTCTACAAAAGGGAAAGGATAGTCTTTTTAATAAACGGTGCTGGGAAAACTGGATATTTATATGCAGAAGGATAAAATTGGACCCTTATCCCTCACACCATATATAAAAAAAAACCTCAAAGTGAATAATAGACTTAAACATAAGACCTGAAACTGCAAAACTACTACTAGAAGAAAACATAGGGGGAAATCTCTGCAGCATTGCTATAAGTAATAATTTCTTGGATAGGATTCCAAAACCACAAGCAACAAAAGCAAAAATAGACAAATGGGATTGCAGCAAACCCAAAAGCCTTTGCACAGCAAAGGAATCATTTGACAGAGTGAAGAGACAACCCATGGATTGAAAGAACATATTTTCAAACCATACATCTGATAAGGGGCTAATATCCAAAATATATAAGAAACTCAAGCAACCCAATAGCAAACAAATGAACATCCTAATTAATAAAATAGGCAAAGGATCTGAATAGACTTTTCTCAAAAGAAGAGATACAAATGGCCAAAAGATTTATGAGGGAAAGAAGCTCAGCATGTCTAATTAGCAGGGAAATGCAAATTAAAACCACAATGAGATATCAACTCACAATTCTTGGAATGGCTATTGTCAAAAAGCCAAAGGATAACGAGTGTTGGTGAGGATGTGGAGAAAAGGGAGCTCTTGCACACTGTTGGTGAGAATGTAAATTGGTACAGCTAGTTTTGGAAAATAGTATGGAGTTTCTTAAAAATAAAAATAAAAATAAATAAGAATTACCTAAAAATAGAATTATCATATTATACAACAATCCCACTTCTGGATAAATAGTCAATTATATTTCAAAGAGATTTAAATAATAAGTGGAAAATTCTATATATTTATTCATGAGTTTTCAATTTTTCATTCCTTTGTGTTGATCCATATTCCTATCTGGTAGAATATTCCTTCTGCCTGAAGGATTTCCTTTAACATTTCTTGCAGTGTATTTCTGGTGGTAATGAATACTTTATGTTTTTATATGTCTGAAGAAGTCTTTATTTTTTAAAGATATTTTCACTGAGTATAGAATTCTAGGTAGGCGATTGGCATGTTGGCTTTTTCTTTTCTTTTTTTGTTTCTTTCTTTCTTTCTTTCTTTTTTTTCTTTTTTTTGGGGGGGGGTACTTTAAGATGTTGCCATGCTGTCTTCTTGCTTACATGGTTTCCAATATGAAATCTGCTGTCATCCCTATCATTGTTGGTCTAAACATAATGTGCCTTTTCACTAGCTGCTCTTAGGATTTTCCCTTTATCATGGGTTTTGAGCAGTGATTATGATATACTTTGGTTTAGTTTTATTCATATTTGTTAGGCTTAAAGTTATTGAACTTCTTCAATATGTAGGTTTATAATTTCCATCAAATTTGGAATTTTTTTTTTTTTTTAGAGACAGAGTCTTGCTCAGTCACCCTGGGTAGAGTGGCATCATCATAGCTCACTGCATCCTCAAACTACTGGGCTCAAACAATCCTCCTGCCTCAGCCTCCAGAGTAGCTGAGAATACAGGCATACACCACCATGACTGGCTGATTTTTCTATTTTTAGTAGAGATGGGGTCTCTCTCATGCTCAGGCTGGGCTCGAACTGCTGAGCTCAAGCAATCCTCCCACCTCGGCCTCCCAATGTGCTAGGATTACAGTCATGAGCCACCATGCCCAGTGAGAAAATTTTTGACTATTCAATATTTTTAAGCTGTACCTTCCTGTCCTCTCCTTCAGGTACTTCAATTACACATATTTACACATATTAATATATCTGGCTACTTGAAGTTGTCCCACAACTCCCTGATGCTCTGTTTATTTCCCTCACTATGAGTCACATTTGCTTACTTATTTGCATGTCTTTTAATTTTTACTGGATTCCATATATTATGAATTTTACTTTGTTGGGTGCTGACTATATCTGTATGCCTACAAGTATTCTCAAGTTTTGTTCTGTTAAATTACTTGGAAACAGTTTAAAACTTTTGGATTTAATACTTGTTAGTTGTGACCAGAATAGTACCCAGTCTAAGGCTAAATATCCTCCTCTGCTAAGGCAAGGCCTTTTTGTGTACTCTACCAATTCCTAATGGATGATGAGCTTTCCCAGACTGTCTGATGAAATAGGCAACTCTTCTCAGCCAAGTATGGGTATTGGGCACTGTTACTTCTAATCCTTCTAGATGCTTCTTTCCTTGGCCTGGGTAGTTTTCTGCAATCATGTATTCAGTTGAACACATTGCATACCATCTGCAAATTCCTAGAATTTTTCTGTGTGCCCCTTTCTCCTCTCCAGTACTCTGTTGTGCAAATTCTGGCTACCTTGTCATCGTGGATTCTCAGCTTCATTTCCTCAACTCAGAAATCCACCAGGCTCTGTCTGGGTTTCCCTTTCCTGCACCTTATCCTGGAAATTCTTTCAAGGCAGTAAACCAGGGAAATTATAGAACTCACCTTGTTTTATTCCTGTTTCTCAGAGATGATGGTCTTTTATTGCCTGATATTCAATATCTTAGAAAAACATTGTTTTTATATACTTTGACAGTTTGTTTTGTTTCAGGCAAGAGGTAAACACACTTCCCATTACTTTACCTTGGCCAAAAACAGAACTCAACACCACCTCATTACCTTTTTAATCTTTGATTTTTAATAAGATTTAAAATATATATTTATTGCATTTTGTTTAGTTGTCCTTTATAAGAAAGTTATTTTCCCAAAATGTGATCAATTTTATGTATTATGTCAAGAAATTGCTTTAACTTCTGTGTATAAAAGGTTAAAGAATCTCAACCGCATTCAAACAAATCCCACAATGTACTATATATAGTATATAAAATATATAAATATTTTAACTAGGTCTATATTCTTCTAGATACTATTTCAAGTATATATATAAGATGTATGTTACTAAGTGTAAGATCTATATACATGAAATGAAATGACATGGAAAACGTAAGGGTAAAATACAACAAAGATACATAAGGAGACAGTACAGGAGACAGTGAGCAGTGGTCATGAGGAGACATGCAGAAATGTAAGGAAAGATTGTTTAATAGTATGAAGAACACGACCCTGCTTTGATAAAAGTAAGAACACAGATACAATAGGCTTGGACGATGTGCCTGGAATGAGAAGAACCAAACACACTGTTGAGCATGACTATTGACTACCAGGAAAGCTCCAAAACCAAGAGCCTGGCAAGAGCAACAAGGCTGCCATTATTAGTCATAATTAGTCCAAACTAATCATGATTCACTGCCTGGGGCTGGGCGCATTGCCATGTCTCACAAAATTGTGGTTGTTTAGCAAAGAAGGTGGGAGAATTAGAAAGACGAGAGAGCCAAGCTCTTGGTGTCCAAACAGCTGGGTGGAAAGTGACAAAGTGAACACCCTCGCCCACTCTGAAACACTGCCTGTTCTGGAGGTGTCATGAAACCATGCTTTTTGTCTCAAATGCACTACAGAATTTTTAGTGAAAGAGTTCTTTCATGTTTCTCTCCTGTTGCACCCACTCAGCACCCCATTGTACTCAAGAGTTGAGTGTCACAGGGCTGATCTGGAAGATAACTGCATTTGATAGTTTTGCACTCATAATCATTTCTTGCCTGAAGACCAACATTTTTATGCAGTGTTAGGCTTATTTTAAAGGTTTCTTTTGTCTTCCAAAAGCTTCTAAGCCCCTTGCACAATTACTTCTAATCCTGTAGGATTTCAAGTAAATAAAGTTTCAAGAGCACCGACTTTAGGTTTAGCACACTGGATTTGAGCCTTGTTATACTGTCTCCTGGCTGCAGAACTGGTACAAATAACCTGTTAGATCTTTAGTTCCCTGACATAAAATTGAAAGAATAATTGCTTCAAAATTGCCTGATGCATAGGAAGAAATGTGTAAATGGCGGACATGATTGTTGAAAAAAGAAAAATATCTACCTGACTTCAGTGCCTGGGTTCTATCTACAATGTGGATTGTGCATCTTAATTTTTATAATGATTTGTTTCAAAACATATTCAAATTAGATGTTCTTTAAGTATAGGTATTTTGCCTCTGAACGAGAGGGGGAAAGACAAATAAAATTTGGAATGACATTAACAGAAAACAATTTGTCAAGAAGCATTTCAAAAATGGAATCGTAATGTCTTCATGAAAATTCCAGTCAAAATCACCAGCGGTGAGAATTAGAGTTGAAAAGCACCTACAGCCTGCACAGGGGCCTAGACGCTTTCTTTAGGAAACAGTGCACGGCCAAGTGAAATAAATGAATGCGAGTTATCACAATCTCTGAGGCTTTTAAAAATTCTCCTTTTCTTCCAAATCAAATCTTGTTTATTTCCTTGGGAATGAGTCAAACACACAATGCTGTGACAAGTAAAAAGAATCCAGTGGGGTTTTTTTTCACCCTGCTGGTATGTGTTGAATCACTACCAGTGGTAAATAGCTCTTTTGCATGAAGCATCCATAAAAAATCTAGGAAAATTAAGTTTTAACAAGGTTTTAATGAAGAATAATTAAAGCAAGAAAAATTTTCTTATTATGCCATTTCTTCTTCACTAACTCTTTCATATCTGACTTAATCATTCTAAATTTTTTGCCTCCAAGATAACAAATGAGGGGCTACTTTGTGCTTCTTGATGAGAACTGTAAAGAAAAAAATAAAAATCTCAGGACTCTCCAAAATTCGTCATGCCAAAAGGGAGAACTGAACCTGAGAACTGAGTCACACAAGCACCGCCATCCTCTCCCCAACAAGGTACAGGGGTCTTGTCTTAAGAAATGTATGGGCTTAGAAAATGACTGAACAAGAGATGTGTCCTCCGAGGTCGGCACCATTCATCCATGCTCTGCCATCCCGGCTGGCTCCTCTCCTGGTGTTTGTGTCTGACGCATCACCAACCGCATCCTGCCTTCTGTGAGAGAAGATAGCTTGTATGTGCCATTCTCCCTTGTTGCAGTGTAATTACCTGAAGGTAAATGTTCCAAGAATCATTTATCTCTCAGTCTCAGGGAGATATTAGTTCAGGATACAGCAGCTACTAGAAACACAACTGAATTGAAGAAAGTCAATACTCATGGTATGTTACAGCTGAAAGAATCCTTAAAAGACATCTATGTTTTAGATAGCAAAATTGAGACTCACTGGGATGAAATAATATATTTCTTTAGCTATTGGCAGAGGTAAGGCTGACTCAGAGTACCAACTTCCAGTTTCCTCCCATTCTCTGCAAGCATCTTACTCAAGCTTAGCATACCACTTCGCAATTTCATTATGTTGACTTATTCCTATGAACGTGTTGGTTTTTACATTTGTTTAGGGATGATAAGCTTCTTCCTTATTCCCCTTTGCCTGTTTCTATGAGTTATTTTTAAACCTGGATTGCAGTAATGGAAATTCCTTGGGAAATAACTCTTAGGAAAACTGGCTCTAATTATTTCTGCTTAGAATTCTGTTCACAATAGCAATCCCCATGATTGTGTTTGAAAATGCATTGTATAACAAAAGATACTGTATTTCACATGGTCATGTTCAGGAACATTAGTTTTGCCATTCTCTGTCATTTTCCTTCAGTTTTCATATTATTCAGTGGTGTTCCCTTCTCTCCCCGACAAGAACAGCTGAAAAATATCATGAAATAGTTTTTCTAAGAAAGTAGTTTTGCAATTCAAGGAATTGCCAAGTATCCTGAATCAGCATATTAAATGGACTGAGACCACACTCCCTCAGTGTAGTCTTGGTCCCTCGCTGACTGTGTCAGGTCAAGAAGGGTGAATTGGATTAGAACAAGGAGGAAAAAGGAAATGGCATTTCAAGTAGAGGGAAGAACATGAACAATGGAACAGAGAGGCAAAGTTGCACACAAGTTAGGGGACAGCAAACAGGACACTGTGTGGAAAATATTAATATCGGAATTAATATCAGAGGACAGGATAGGCAGAAAGATGAAATCAAAGGCTTTAGTAGTAATCCTGATAAAAACAGATAATGGTTAGAAACAGGGCAGTAGTAATGAACAAAGAAATAGATACAACCAGAGACGTCGCATAGTGAAATAAGCCAGTGTTCATGAGCAGATGGGGTAGTAAGAGGGAAGGCTGTGTGGAGACGAAAGGGCATTTCAGCAAGCAGGATGCTGCTGGTGGGTGCCATTGACTCAGTCAGTGGCTGGACTAAGCAATCCATTTCCAGGGGCAGTGATGAGTCCATGCTGAGCTGTTTTGGAACCTGGTGGAAATATCCTGAATGAAACAGAGTAGTCGCTCCTCCTCCCATAGACAGGGAAGGGTAAAATTGAGAGTGAGGGAATATAGCAGAGGGAATGCCCCCCTCCAAAAAAAAAAGCAAAAAATATTTTCTGTCTCTTTAAAATATCCTTCACTCCTTTTTGAGAACTAAAATCCAATCCCTGCCTCAGGCCAGTGGTTAGGGGGGCAGGGTAATTTTTTGTTCTTTGTGTTACAAGACATGGCTTAGCCATCCCGTTGGGTGCCAGCCTCCCAGGTGGGCCCAAGTGGGTGGGATCACAGGCTTTGTCTTTGGCAGAGATGGGACAATTAGAATAGTTAACCACTATAGCCAGGAACTGAGGGGTCCTCCTTTTAAAAGCTCTGTATTTCTGCTTTTGTTCAGGAAATTTGGATTTCGAGACAAGAAGGTCTGCCATTTTTCCTCCTTCTCCAGCAAAGTAATAAAGTCTTTCCCTCTCCTCCAACCACTTGTTCCTGTTCTTCTGATGTGAACATTTCATGTTCATGAGCTTCAAGTTACAAATGCCAAGCTTTCGGTAAAGGTAGATGTAAGTTTTGACCCGGTGCTCACAAAAGAGCCTGGGGGACAGATGTGTATGTATCAGTTTTGAGATGAAGATGGATGCTGACGTCAAGAGAGAGACTGAGATAACCAGGAGAGAATATACAATGTTGGGGGGGAAGAAGTCTAGACCCAAAAATCTGAGGACAGTGTCCTCAGATGCATGTTGAGGAAAGGAATGACAGGGAAGAAGAAGAGGAAAACTGAAAACACAAACAAACAAAAGAACCAAGACCAGAGTTTCATACACCAAAGAAAAAGAAAGTTTTATGAAGGGAAGTATGGTCAGAGTTGTAAAATGATACAGGGAAGCTGAATGTGATAAAGAATGAGAAGCAGAATAGTCAGGTCATACCTTGGAGGAGCATTTTCAGTCGCATGGTCGTAGCAGTCAGCCTCAATTTTACTGAGGATCAGGAGGAAATCAGTTAGTGGAGGCAGCACGTGTAGGCGACTCTTCCAGAGGTTTAGCATAAGCTGAGATAAAAGCGGAATGGAAAAAAGTTCATTCAATGCCGGGAGACCAAAGCAAACATAGAGGACAGCGTATGAAGGAGTGAATGGTAGCACCAAGTGATATACCCAAGTCAAACATGGCAGAACTTTCTTCCTCTTCTGTATGTGTTCTTTAAAAAAGGTCTTCAAAGATTGTCACACCATTAAAGTTTTGTTACAATCCACAGGAGTTCTTCAGCTAATCAATGGCATTTTCAACTTGCCAATAACATTTTAGAAGATTTATGATTTGCTAGCACAAGTCATATTATTCACTTGGGGATAACTTACTCTATTTTCTCTTGCTCGTCCCTTTGCCACTCCCAAAAATATCCTGCAAAGAGTCGCTTTTTGCTTATTTGGTAGTCCTGAGAGCCTGGAGAAACTTCTCTCCATAAAGTGGCTCTCTGTATACAGAGGTTCCGGCCAAGTCTGACTTTTCCTTACCTGGGATCAGCTCTGATAGCAGCACCTGGCGTCTGTAGAAGGGCCTCAGGGAGGTGAGGGGGACAGAGGCTGGCAAGGGCTGGCAGTGACCAGTCAACCAGGATGACCATCTTAGTTCTCTTGACAAGTTCCCCCACCTCAATGATGAGGTGTTTTAGAGCTGCGGTCGAGTTTTTTAAATAAACTAGAGCTGAGACCACAAACTATTAAGTGCAACATGTCAGCTAGTAATTATTTAATGTCCAATGCCAAGAAAGTATTCCTCACAAAGGGTGTCCTTGAAAGAAGAACCGTGATATTTACAATGCCAACAAGATTTTCCTGACTGAGCTGTGTGCTAAGTGTGTATGTGCAGTTTGGGATAGGCCAAGCTTGTCTCAGTTCATAACGAAAGCTTTGTTTCTCTTCACTTCTGCTACACAGGGCAACTATTTTATTTCGCAAGTAAGTGGAGCAGCAGAAAAGATTAATGCCTTTTTCGTGATTTTTCTTGATTAAAAGTTATTAAGAATAATTGTTTCCCCATATTTAGTGGTATTTGTACTTTTATATTACATATATTGTTAAATTTTAAAATTACAGAAAATATTATCTGTAATGCAATAAGTGCATTAAAATTACTCAAAACCCCACCACCAGAGAAATACATTTTTGATATTGTGTTCCAGTATTGATACATAGGAAAAAACACATGTAAAAATATAAAACACAGAGATTTCCACAGAAATTATTTAAAGGCTTAACAGTATATCATCATCTGGTTGTGCCACACGTTATTTTAACAACCCTTTATTACTGGATATTTAGGCTGAATCCAACTTGTTACTATTTTCAGCAATACTGAGAAAAATTTTACACATATATGCCCATATATTGCCCCAAATTTCCTTGACATACTTTTCATAAATGAGATTGCTCAAAGGAATTGGCAATATTGCAAATCTGATAATAAATGGTATTTGTAAGCACATTACTGATAAAATAGAATTCCTGAATTGTATTTTCAATTTTAAAGTGGAAATATGTTTACCTACCCTCTATCAAACAGAACAGAAAACAGAGTGGAAAATCATGGCAAGATCACACATGTTCCTTGCCAATTGTCCTGACCTGATTTTGTCAATCACTTCCAGTTCCCTTGGAGTCTGTCAAGGAGGACTTCAACATGCTTCTTTCTTTAATGGAATTACTTTTTTCTCTTTCTAAATTGCAAGTCCTGTTTTCAAATCATGATAATGAGCAAAGATTTTTCTAGAGGAAGAATCTGCTCACCCACTACGGCTGACCAGCAGCTCTGTTTTATCATGTGAGGGGCAGTAATCAAAGAGAATCTATCACAAAGAGTCTCGTTACACATTAATCCACTCCATGGGGTGGGCAGATACAGGAAAACTAAGGATGAATCTATAAATTATGTACATGTTTTCCTTCTGAATTAGGACAGAATGCATGGCCAATCATCCCAGTATCCTGCAGAGGTCTTGGTGCTAAATATTAACTCCGTTTCGACCTTCATCACTTCATTCGGTCATCACAGTAGCCCTGTGATACTGGGAAAGGCAGATGCTGTTTTGCTTATTTCACCATGAAAATGAAGGACTGGCAGGGCAGAAAAACAACAAGGCTGGCCAGGCTGACAAGGGGGCACATTTTTCTGTAATAAAGGACTAGAGAATTCCCTCAAGCTGGGAAAAGAGAAAAATATAGATCAGAGCCAGGAAATCGTTGCTTATCACATACTGCAAAGCCCAGAGGATTAAATCCAGGCCAGCACTGAGATTGCAGGTCCGATTACAGGAAGTGTGTTAAGGAAGAAAAGATGTTGAGGTCCTTGCCCTGCTATTCGTGTAATGTCCATGTAAAGATGAGGTTGAGCACTGTACATGTGACACTAGCTATTAATGCATGATAAAATCTTCTATCCAGTCAGAGTTGTCACAAAGTGTCTTTCTTGATGGTGTGACTTTCAAGTCCAGGCATAATGAGGCTGGAATGGTCTGTACACATGGTGTGTTGGGGGGTTTGTAATGTGCGGGGAAGACAGAGGTCAAACCAGAGAAGTTCATATTTATTTCGGTCAACGTTTATTTCGGATTATAATCCTACATACTGCCCCCTCTTCTTTCTCTCCATCTACCTCTTTTTGGTTTTTGTCTCTCTTGTTCTTACTCGGAAAAAATTAAAGGAGTAATAACTTCAAACATAGAGGCTGTGACCAGCTGACAAATACGGGTGCTACTGAAGTTGCACACAAATTTATTATCCCCCCTACCTTCCCCATCCAAAACTCTGACTGTGAAGATTAGATATCAGGCATCTTACAGTCTGATACACTATCACTAAATTATACGCTTCCATGGACACAAGTACACACATAAATACCCACACAGTCTTTCCCTGAGAGCACCATGGTCCCTTCACCTGGGCCCTTTCCACAAGGCTGTCTTTGGTCAAAGGGCAGCCACCGCCAGTTAAGATGACTTGCCTATCTTCTTGCATAAGATAGATGTGTAAAAAACAACTAAATTACCCTAACAGCAGACAATAAGCACTTAATTTCATTAGCAACTGTGGGTCACCTGGGCAGTTCTAGTGGTCTGAGCTGGAATCAGGGGGCTCACTCATGTGGCAGTTGTGAGTTGACTGGAGATTGGTTATGTGGCTTTGCTGACCTGAACTTGTCTCACATGTGTAGGGACCCAGCAAGGATAGCTGGTAAAAGCAGAGAAGCAAGAGAAACCACAAACATGTGCACAGCCTCTTGATGCCTTGGGCTCAAAAGTTGTAAAGCATCACTTCCTCATATTCTATTGTCCAGACTTAGGAAATGGGGAAATCCATTTGATCTCTTTATAAAAGGGGCTCCACAGTCACATCACAAACAATTTGGATACCGGAAAAGCATGAAGAAAAGATGCCAACGTTGCAATCTATCCACCACTCCATGAAACATACCTGGGTAGCCTAATAGAAGAAGAGCCGGTTGTCAACACTGAGGCCATGTTAAATAAGCCAACACCCAGTCAGCCAGCAGGCATGCATGAGATATCCATAAGAGCAGAAGAACTTCCCTGCTAAGCCCAGTTCATATTTTCAGAACCACCAGACTTGTAAATAATGTATAAATCACTAGTACCCACAGCATGTGTTCAATTGTGGGCAGAAACTAAGTCTATTGTCCACCAATTATCAAATGTTCCTATCCTGAGCTATGCTATCCTTTGTAATATTTGTTGAATGAGTTAAGAAATGAAAGAACACATGAATTAACATGAATAATTTAAAGTCAATTTCTAAAATAGTGATTTATGATTTTTGTTTGCCAAAATTTCCACTAAGATGGGAGCTTTACATGGTCAGGGATTTTATTAATTTCTACCCTCAGCTCCTAGAACAGTAACAGTCACTCAGTAAATATTTGTTTACATAATAGGTTCCCAGTTGTCATGAATGAAATTCTCTCAAAACACATTTTCTTCAATTATTTTGTTCAAAATAGATTCATGTTAAATTTCTCTCTCATGTAGACTGCAGTAGAGCAGCACAGTGATGTGTGTGAGGACCATATACCTCAAGGCCTCCTGAATGCTCCAACCCACCAGCACCACTGTATCTTAGAGGACCACCTGAAGGGCACATGGGAAGTGGAGCCCAAAGTCAGGCTGAGTGGACAAAGCCCACTGTCTGGTTGTGCGATTTATTCCTAAAAATCCCTTTTAGCAAGAAAAACATAAATTTAGGTGTTTGACTACAAATGCTAACTATGATGATTAAAAAAAAATACAATAGTTACCACCTCTGTATAACAGATGATGAAATTATTTCAATTTTTATATACTAAGATGTGTCCCTTGAACCCATTTATTAAATAGGGAAGTCCAGAAGGATTTGAGGTGTTTAGTATTATGTCTCTATACTTGGTATTTATTTAAAGATTATAAATATTTGATAAATGACAACCCTATGATGACATACGGATAATCATAAAAATTAGTATCACATTACTCTTATTAATCCTCAGAGAGTAGTAATCATCAGTGTTACTTACAGATAATACAGGAAAACAGAGATCTATTTTTAGATGCCAAGAGTTTTACTAGCTTCTGGTTTTAAGTATAGCAATAAAAATTGTTTTTGACCCACACCATAAAAATGTTCAAATTTCTTTAATTACCAAACACACACAAATACACACACACACTCTCTCTTACACATACACTTAAAAAGTGGAAACCTAGAGTTAAAATATGAGAAATTATGTGAACCCAAATATATAAAATTATATAACTACTAAAAGGAATGGCATGATTCCGGTGTAAGAGACTCTAGATTGAGTGATCTAGAGTTTAAAATGAACATTGGTTTACAGAAACATAGTTTTACAATAACAAAAGTCCAGATTTGAGAAAAAGTGATGGAATATCCATGGTAGAATAATATCATTTTACAATTTTAGCATTTAAAGGATGCTCAAAGACCCCTGAGTCCCTGCCCACTGTATTCCGCCACTTTGTTAATGAACTTCGAGGGCAGTGACGTCTACATCTTTCCCCAAGTTACACAGCCCAAAGATGAGAGGCCTGGTTCTCAAACACAGGACTCCAGTGTTTCCTACTTTCTCCAGTGGATTTCATTTCAGAAAATTATAGATCTTAAAACTAGGAACTCAATTTCAGGTTAATTTCTAGTTAATCCTCTTCATTTTTTAACTGAAAAAGGAATTGACCTGTCCAAAATGAAGATCTCACGGCAAGGCATTGACAGACCTTGGATCCAGGTGCCCCAGTGTTAAATCATTGTTTTTCCCACTTTACTACACAAGCTCTTTTTTTTATTATTATTTTATTAATTTTGAGTATAATTTTGCTTCACATGCTACATTATGTTTTCATTTTAAATAAAAGCTTAGTGATGTCCTGAGAATATAAAGGAGGGAAAATGCCTTCAAGCTTAATAACAAAGTTATGAAAACACAAATTCAAAACAATAGTGTGACACTGACTTCACTGTGCCCGGGTCCCATCCTGTATGTGTGAACACCTCTTAACAAATGCACATGGCATTTGGGTATGGGGACCACATAACAGCTATTAAAAACAGTTGAAAATACTCCAAATGCTACATACTCCAGCTCACATTCAAGAGGCAGTAAAGTTCTTGGAACTCTGCAATTTTGATCTATAACATAACAGCTCATTGTAAACAGGAGGAAATGCAGCAATTAATAGACTAATAATGTTCTGTGAAATTTACAACAGGGATGGAAAGAATTTTCCCATTAAAAAATGGGAAATCCTTACTCAGATTTTGTAAAATGGTTTATTAAAAATAAAACTTACAAGGTGACAGTGAAAAATAACCACCAATTTGCTGTCCTTTCATATGGTGTTTTAGTCAGTCCCTGCATTGTCTAGACAGAGTCGTATAGTCTCTGCTGCTTGAAAACACAGACATCCTCTTTGCAGATATGTCAAAACTCCACATGCAGGTAAATTTGTATGACAAGGGGAGTAGCTGTGTTACAGTGCACAGGTCCCTCAGACGTGATAGCCCATCTGCATCTCCATGACAACAACCAGGAGTGCAGCTCCCGCAGGAGTAAGGCAGGCCAGGGAGTCAGACAGACCTGGGACAGAGCCAGCTGCACCAGCTACCTGTTCTCTGATGTTTGGTTACTTATTTAATCTCTCTCAGGTTGTAAAAATATATAAATTAACCCATGTGAAGCATTCAGTCAAGTGACTGGCACACAGTAAGCTTCGATGCATGTTTTTTTTAATCAACATTATAGTAAGAGCCAGGTGAAGGACCTGGTCACTGTCAGTCCAACGAAGTGGAATCCATTATTATTTTAACCACATTATTCACAACCCAGAATATGTAGTTTCTCCTGGGTCTAAAAACTTTCATCCCATCATTTTTATGGATGTTTAAACATTTCTCAGAAGTTTCTGTTGCCCTTCACTTATAACAACTTTCCACACACACTCACCTCATCTCAGCAATGAAAATAATGAATCATTTTTTAAAAATTCAACAACATCATTTCAATCTAAATTACTTTCTTCACTCATGACTACTTGGGACCTTCTGTGTTCTTTGCCCCATAGTTGTATGGCAGGCTGAGCATTTTAATGTTTGAGTTATCTATAGATCGAAACAGCAGCCACTATTTTAGAATTGTAGCAATCCATTTGAAAAATATGGTGGAACAATGTTTTTCATATTAACAGGAGCATATTTCATTCCTGATATTTCCTTATTACCCGCTTTTGACATTCAAGTTAAAGGATGATACGTTTCTGTCTCATGGAAAGGTTTTGAGGGTAGAACACAGAACACAAAAGAGCCTCTTGGTTTTTAAACTTGAAATTCAACAAATATGTGATTACGCTCCCTGCCCTTTAGAATAGAAATAATTTCCCAAATCATGGGCGAAGATATAAGTAAGGAAGCCAAGTGAGCCCAGGAAGCTTGAATATATCTGTGGCATTGACGTGGGGTCTGAGCCCCAAGCTCTCACCAAGGAATGTCTAGTGTGAGAGAAGAACATTCTGGACAGGTCTGAGGAAGGACAGAGTGGACCTTCACATTCCTCTCATGTTGGAGCCCCAGGAGGCAGCACAGGCTCCAGAACATCCTCCTGCTCTGGGCTGGCAAGGGAGCAGCAGGCTAGAATAGTTTGGGACAACCTCAAAGAATTTCTTATAGCTACAGATTGCTGCAGAAACATTAGTTTCCTGTCTGCCCTAAAATAGCATGAAACTATAAAGAAGCTTAGCCAGACACAGTGAAGGTCAAAACCAAGGATGAAAAAAGGGTCAGCAACACAAAGGACATAGTTGTGACAATGTGTGCCAACAACAAAGAATAGGCAGAATTAAAGATGCCTGGGTGGCTACCAGCACTGCTAAAATCAAAAGCATTAGACCCGGGCCACTCTCTGAGTAAAAAAGTGAGTAGTACTCCTCAAGATCCTGGGTTGTCAAGCATAAGAGACTCAAAATTCATATGTGCAACATAAACAGATGTGTTTCTTTAAAGCATCAGGATATCAGATAAGCAGTCCTCTCCATGCACAATTATTTTATCATCTGAGTTCATGAGCCTGTATCTTTGAAAAATCAAGGAGCAGAGCACAGAGTTAGGACAGGAGGTGCTGAGCAGGTCTGGTCTCATGATCCTCTGTCCTGACACTTGCCTGGTGCTTCTTCATTTTCCGTTTGACATCATCACGCAGAGCTAGTCTCTCTTTTTATCCTCAGCTGCCAGGGTCTTGTCGGACTTAAAATGCTAGGGGCACACCTTAGCATCACACCAGAAGGACTCCAGCAACGTAACAGTGGATTACAGCCTCATTTCTGATTACTCGATATGTCGTCTTTGGCTTTCCACAACGACAACAAAAAGTATGAAGCTTGATAAAGGCAAGGAAAGAAACACATCTGAAGAGACAAATTAAGCATTAGAACCAAACTTGAATAAGACACAGACTTGGAAATTATCAGACAGAGATTTTAAAATAACTATAATTAATATGTTAAGGACTTTCGTGGAAAAAGCAGACAATATGCCACAGATGACTAATGGAAGCAGAGAGATGGAAACTCTGAGAAAGAATTGAAAAAAAATGCTGGCAATCAGAAACATGATGGCAGATTTTGGATGCTTTCAGTGGGCTCAACAGGAGTCTGGACATGGCCAAGAATCAGTGATCCTAAAGACAGCTGAATTCAAACTTCCTAAACTCAAATGCAAAGAGACAATAATCCCAGAACATCCAAGAACTGAACTGCGGGACAATTTCAAAAGGTACAGCATATGCATAATTAGAACACCAAAAGGAAAAAGAAGAGAAAAATGGATCAAAAGAAAATCTAAAGTAGTAATAGCTAAGAATTTTCCAAAATTGATGACAGGGACAAAACAACAGATCTAGAAAGCTCAAAGGACTAAGAACAAGATAAATATCAAAAAATCTACACCTAAGTATCTCATATTCAAACTGCAGAAACCAAAAAAGAAAAAGAAAAATCTTAGAATAAAACAGGCCTGGGGGGCCCAGGGTAAGGGACAAAACACCTTATGAGGAAGAAGGATGAGAATTTCAGTGGACTTCTTTTCAGAACTCACGCAAGCAAGGAGAGAACAAAGTGAAATATTCAAAATGTTGAAAGGGAACCCCCCCCCCAACCCACAGAAGTCCAGGTTGGTGAAACTATCTTTCAGAAAGGAAGGAGTAAAGAGTTTCTCAGACAAACGAAAACTGGGAGAATTCATGGCCAGCAGACCTGCCCTGCAAGAAGGGTTTAAAGAAATTCCTCAGGCAGAAAGATAAGGGCACAGGCCAGAAACTCAAATATACATAAGAAAGAAAGTGCACTATAGAAGGAATAAAGGAACGAAAAGCAAATTATTTTCCTTATTCTATATTGATCTAAAAGACAATGTTTTCTTTAGAGTAATAATAGTAACAATATATCAAGTGATTATAGCATATAGAAAAATAAAATTCAGGACAATGTTGAAAGGAACAGGAGGGAGGAACTGGAGGTGCTTTGTTACAAGATACCTGCACTGTGCATGAATTGTCATAGTGTTCTTTCAAGGGGGACTTAGATTAGTTAAACACGTACATTACAAACTTTAGAGTAACAATTAAAAGAAAAATTACTCATAAATGATATGCTAGTAGAGGAGATAAAACAGTGTCATAGAAAATGCTCAATTAAAACCAGAGAATGCAGGAAAAAAAAAGAACTAAAAAAAAACAAGCACAATGAATTGGAGACAGTAACAAACATAGCAGCTATTAATCCAACTATACTGTGCCAATAATCACTCTAATTGAGAGTGATTTTAATACACCAAATCAAAGACTAAGACCATCAGTGAATTTAAAAACAGACCTAGGGGAGAGAGGGGAAAGCAAAATGGCCAAATAGAAACCTCTAGCAATTATCCCTCTGCATGAACGCAAAATTCAACAACTACCCATGCAAGCAAGCACCTTCAGAACAACCAAAAATCAGGTGAGTGATCACACTACCTGATTGTAACGTTATATCAAGGGAAGAGGCATTGGAGAGGGCAGAAATGACAGTCTCACATTGCCCACGCCACCCCTCCCTAACCCCCTGCAGTGCCGCACCAGCACACCAAGTAGAGAGAGAATCTGTGTGCCCCGGAGTCGGCGGTAGGGAGAGTGAAGTGATTGTAGGGGCGGTTTTGCACTAAAATTGAGGTTCCCCTGGGCACAGGGGAACACAGCACAAGGCAGAATTCTGCTAGTGCCCACAGAGGGAGGATTTAGACTAGCCCAGCCAAAGGGAAATCCTCCACCCTGAAACTCGCATTCCATCTAGCCCCACCACTGGCTGACAAAAAGAAGATTGGGGCCCGGACTAAATTCGTGAGACAGTCCAGCCACAAAGGCTTCAGCCCTTGGGTAATTTCTGTGACTGTGCTGGCTCAGATCCAGTGGACTTGGGATGCAGGTGACTCAGTGAGATACCAGCCACAGCAGTCAAGCCAGTGCCTGTGTCACCCCTCCCCCAACACCAGACAGTACAGCTCAGAGAAAGGTTTCTTCCACTTGGGGAAAGGAAAGGAAAAAGTTTAGAGGATTTTCTTTTGCAACATGAGTTCCAGCTCAGCTACAGAAAAATAAAGTACCAAGCAGATCCCTGAAGCCCCTGAGTCCAGGTCTAAATTATTGAATGGCATTTCTGTACCCACCCTGGCCCAGAAGAAAACATGCTGCCTTGAGGGGAGGTACTTAGTCCTACAAGATTCACCACCTGTTGACTAATGAGCCCTTGGGCTTTGAGCATCAGAGGTAGCCACGTAGCAGTTCGCACTGACTTTAGGTGAGACTGGGCTGGCTTCAGGTGTAACCTGTGGCAGGTGGCCATAGGGAGTGCCCACATCACTTCTCCCCCAACTCCACCAGCCCAGCACAGAGAGTGAGAGAAGAGAGTGAGAGACTTTGCCTGATAATCCAGGGAATTCTCTCATATTTTACCCAAGTCCAGCAAGGTGGCACCATCAGGAGTCTATAAGAGTCACAGCATTACTAGGCTTGGGGCACCCCAGTGCTGATATGGCTGCAGTGACCAAAGACTTAGATCACAACACTTAATTCCCTTTGAACATTTGGAAAGCCTTCTCAAGAAGGACAGATTCAAAAGAGCCCAGAATCTGAAGAATAAAATAAATACTTAACCCTTCAATGACCAGACATCAACAAACATCCATAAGCATCAAGAACATCCAGGAAATCAAGGCCAGGCACGGTGGCTCACGCCTGTAATCCCAGCACTCTGGGAGGCCGAGGTGGGTGGATCGTTTGAGTTCAGGAGTTCGAGACCAGCCTGAGCAAGAGCGAGACCCCATCTCTACTAAAATAGAAAGAAATTAATTGGCCAACTAAAATATATAGAAAAAATTAGCCGGGCATGGTGGCACATGCCTGTAGTCCCAGCTACTCGGGAGGCTGAGGCCGAAGGATCGCTTGAGCCCAGGAGTTTGAGGTTGCTATGAG
>CAUYRT010004269.1:0-81740 GCA_963574885.1 Lepilemur ruficaudatus
TGCCAACAGCTGTGTGAGTTTGGAAGAGGCCATGAGCTCTGTAAGGAATGCAGGCCAGCTAAGACCTTCACTGAAGTCTTGTGAGACCCTGAGCAGAGGATACAGTTAGACTGTGCCCAGGCCCTGACCCACAAAAACTATGAGGCAATACATGTGTGTTGTTTTAAGCCCCCGAGTCTGTGGTAATTTTTTACAAAGCAACAGAAAACTGGGTACATAAGGCGAGCGACAGTGTTTAAGAGATTGCTGTGGCAGAGCAGTTCCCTGAATGACGATTATGTGCACAGTACTCTTGCCAAACCACAGCGCACCTGTAAGAAGAGGAAAAACCCAAAATGTTTCTTTTTAGATTGAGATTTAGATGTCTTTTCTTCTTCTTCTCCCCCACCCCCTCCTGCTCCCCCTCCTCCCCCTCCTCCTCCTCCTTCCTCTCCCCACCCCGTCCTCCTCCTCCCTAAACTATCTATCCTAACTGATACACATTTGGCACCAGAAGCCAAAGACTATGATAACAAAACAACATATTTTACACTGCTCTAAGAGATTTGCTTAGGTGGTGGGGAAGATTTTATTATAGAATTATAGACTAGAAAGATATTTATTCATGTTGTATAGTGGAGAAATACAAGATAAAACAGTGAAATGTGATAATTTTGCAATCTAGATAATTTATCTTCTGATCTTGTAACTTTAGGGAAAATATTTGATAAATGGAACGTTAGTAATGTGTTTTGGTTGTGGCTGGCTACATTTAGAAAGGTAATACAAGAAAGAGATGGATTCAGAAAATAATTGGCCACTTCATAAGCAGAAATGAAAAATCTAGGGAGAGTCCAACAATGTGAGAAATTTTAGAATTGAACAAAAGCAATTTCTTCTCAACCCTGACCTATAAAAAATAATATTGAGAAATTCTTTGAATAAAAAAGATTAATTAAAATAGCCATGCAGCAAGAATGTAATCAAGGGTTGTGTTGTGACATCCATTGTTGAAACTTCTTCACAGATTAAGAGAGGAGGTATAGCCATTTGAATGGACAAAATAGCTCAAGAAAAAAAAAAAAGACTAAGGATATGACTATCCCACTAAGGCTGAGTGGTTCAAAGTACCTATAGTTAAATGAAAAGAGAGGCACAGAATTTGAGATTTGGGCCTGAACTTTATGGGACTTCTGTGACATCTCCCTTTGAGAGGAGGTAGGTGTCTTTTGCCTTGGAAGGGAAAATGAGCCAAATAAATGGTTCTAGCTTCCTAGCTATTAACATTGTTCACTGAGTATGTCCCTCTCTGTATTCCACGTTTACAGCAGGACTGTATTTCCTAGGTCACTGGTGTTAGGTGCAGTCATGTGACCATTTATGGCCAATGAGCTGTGGGCAGAAGTGTCCTGCCATTCTAGGGCTGCACATTTAATTGATAGTGTAACACACTTCAGAACTCTGTGTCTTTCCAGATATAGATAGAAAGAGAGTGTACTGCTGTTCTCAGTAACAATTGGAAACTTCCAAAAGGTGAGATACTAAATAACTCAACAAATTCTAAATCAGGTTCGGTGGAACTATGGGGTTAGAGGTAGGGAAACAGATTGGGAACAATGAAGAAAAAAGCCCAGAGAATTAAAAACGTAATAGAATGCATTTGGGAGAGAGAAAGGATAGGCAAGCAGTTGTCAGAGAATATTCCCAGATACTAAGAACAATTGTGAGGGGGTGGCTATATTTGTGTGGGACCTGGGTTGACTGTGATGAGCTGAGACCCATGTCATGTTTTTTCCCTAGACACGCAGTGCGAGCTAAGAACTGTTCCACTGCAGACTTCAGCCACTGAGGTTTGTGAGCTGCTTGTTACCACAATATAACCTTACATATTCTGATGGACACAAAAAGGAGTTTTGTCTTAGTTATTGCCCCCAAACTCATCTTATTTGGAAAGATATCAGGGAATCTAACATGGTATTTAAAAATCCTTCAAAAGTTGATGTTCAGAGTGGTATTCTGATATTTGCTTTTAAATTTGTTTTCACAGGAAATTGTTATTATCATCCTGTTAAAAGTTCTACAATGACATAGCTCTTAAATATTGTTACTTTTAAATGAAGGGGAAGTTGGTATTGCTAGAATTAACATAGAAACTGCTTGGTGATGTAAGTGATTCTATTTATATTGTTAAGAAAGATTAGCTTAAATATTCTATTTTAACTGTGATGAAAGTAGAAGTACTGAAAGTTAAATTTACATGTTTTGAATGAATTTACCTATGAATTAAATCTACTATTCATAGGAAATATTTCAGCAGTTTATCAAAAATCACATGAATATTCATTGCAAGTTTACTTCTACTAAAAACCTTAATTGTGCCAACACTTTTATGATTATGTGATTGTGATGAAGAACCAACATAGTATCATTTTATTTGACACCAGAGTAAAACTATGTTTGTATCATCAAGAAGTTTCAGGGCAAAAATAATTTTTAGAAAGTTTACATAAAGGAAAGATCAAGTAGAGTCGAAATAAAGCATTTTTGCAAAGAATAGCATGTCCCTCAGTTAATTCTTTATAAACGTCTTATTCTAGCAGTCTCATTTTTTTACAAGTGAAGTACATTTTAAAACTCTAACATTTATTATATTGCAACTTAGAAACGATGTGGTTCTCTGAATAAGGGACCTTATTTGCTAGGCCTGTCAGTCACTGTCTGGCTTGGTAACCTTGAAAAGGCAATTTAACCTCTTTTTCTTTCTTTTAGAGCTTTTTAAATGGGAATAATAACTTACGGGAATGTTATAAATTGTAAACCATTTTTTACTTAGGTGTATAAGGAGCATTTGTTAGGGGGGAAAAGAATAACCAGTTAAACTAGATAAACAGTTAAGTTGTGCAATTTCCCATTTGTACAATTGTATGGTGACTTTTGGGACACCCTGTATATGAATAAAAAGGAGAAGGAAAACATGACTACTAAAACTATTTCATAGTGTTTTATCTCTGAAGGTTGATACTAAATGTTGATTCTCATTGAGCATGAACTATGGGGGGTGGGGGGTGATAGAATCACTTCAAAGAATTCTATGATTATTTTCATGATTTTGGTGAAAGTTACAGACATATCTGGATAGGGAAATATGGTGGATTAAGTACTGTGACAAGGGAAAAATGGCAAAACCACCTAAAAAAGTGCTTTTCATTTAGGGAGAGAAACTATTGCTGACTTAGGAAATAACCAAAGATACATGGTGGAGCTCTGCACAGAGTCAGTATATTATGAATTTGGATAGAGTATGCTAACCAAGGAGGGTAAGAATTAAGGGTACTTTAGCTTTTACACTTCAGGGAAGAGTGATGGTGTACAACCTTTTATTTTTGCAGGAAGGAAGCTCTCACGGCTATGCAAATTGTCAAAGACAATGCCATAAAACAGTTAGGCGCTGCTAAGAAAGTTAAGTGTCAGAATTAGATGAAATAAAAATCTTGGAGTAAATTTTCCCCAAATGAAAGAGAAGAATACATTTAGTCTACGAGAAGAGACTGAGAATGATTTTAATAGTAATGTTTATAAGATAAATACAATGCCTCCCATTTAGTGAGATGTGTAGCTTAGCAGTCAGGAGAAGCCTCTCTGGAGTCACACTGCTTAGCTCTATACCTTGGCTGGACCACATATTATCTGAGTATGACTCTTGCCAAATTGCTTAACCGCTCTGAGCCTCAGTTTTCGCTATAAAAAATTTTCCTATAAAATTAGGACACAAATGTCACTTATAAGATTGTTGTCAGAATTAAAATTACAGTACCCAGAACACAGCAAATTCTCAACATATGTTAGCAAAATACAATAGAAAACTCTTTATATAGTTAGTAAAAAATACTTTGAAATGTCATCCTATGTGTTTTTCTTTCTCACTAAGTTATTTTTTGGGTGTAGGAGGCATTAGGGAAGTAGGGGGTGTTTTAGTTATTTGGCCATTTAACCAGTAAGGCTAAGCTAAGAGAAAAGGTAAAGGAGATAGAAGGCGCTACCTACAACAAAGAGGACTTTGTGAATATAGCAAAGAATTTAACGTTATTCAATGAGAGATCTGACCTTTGCCCTTGAATCCTAGGAGGTGAGCCCCAAGGCTTTGTAATGTTCCACCTGATAAGTGTTTTTGTTTACCTTGGGATCTTGGGTCATGCCAAATAGTCTAAAAATGTGATGTATGGTGAGGGCAGGGGGTCCTGCAGGATCAGCTCAACTTCCACAAGGCCTAGAGACTGAGGTTAGCGATGGGAAGAGTTGACCATGTCTACATGGCCAAGCCCCAGTGAGGACTCTGGACATGAAGGCTCAGGTGAACTTCCTTGGTTGACGATACTCTATGCATATTGTCACATATCATTACTGGAAAAATTAGTAATGTCTGTGACTTCACTGGGAGACGATGACTGGAAGCTCCATGCTTAGAGTTTCCTGGACTCTCTCCAATGTCTTTCTTCCTTTGTTAATTTTAATCTGCATCCTTTCACTGTAATAAACCATAACTGTGAGTATAACAGTGAGTAATTTCAGTAAGTTATGTGAGGCTTTCTAGTGGATTATCACACCCGAGGGTCATCTTGGGAACGCCAAACAGGAAAATGGTATCAGAAGTGAGTGTGATCTGGGGAACCTCTGAACTTGCAGTTGCTGTCAGAAGTGAGGGCTGTTTCAGGACTATTCCCTCATGTCATACTTCTTCATTAAGGTTTTTGGGGGTTTGGGGGAAGGTAGGAAGTTAGAGGAGGTTTTCTTTATTTGGTTATTTCACCATTACAACCAAGCAAACGGGAAAGATAAAGGGTGTAGAAGAAATTGCCTAGAACTAAGAAGGCTTTGTTCAGTTTCAGGTGTTAAATCAGACACTAGAATTTTTAGATCTTGAGAATAAAAGCCAAATTTTCAATACTATGGAAAGGAGTTCTATGGAATTCTCATAGTTAAACTTTTCACTTCGCACACCAAATCTGCCCTGCCGTGTTCTTCCTCTCAGTAAGTGCCTCTGGAAGCTATTCGCTGACAGCAGCATCTTGGATTTATCTTTGTTCCTCTCTCTCTTTCCTTGATTCCTCTAAACACGTCCAACAAGTTCTGTTCACTTTATTTCCAAAATGTATCCTGAACTGTTCATTTCTTTACAGTTCCATGTTGAAGGAAAATCCTATATTTCTTTCCTCTGAAACTACAAAAATCTTCCATCCTCACCCTCCTCCTCAGTTAATCAGTCAGGCCAGTGGTTCTTAAAGTAAAGTCTGTGGACCTTGGGGGGCGGGGTCCCTTGACTTTCACATGCAACGAATCCTTACGTTCAGAACTATTTTTATAATAATAGTAATGTATCCCTTGACTTTTTCACGTGTGGACCTTTGCTCATACAAAGGCAGGATGGCTGTGTTGAAGCAAAACATTGGTGCAACTGTATTGTGAGATGAATTAGCTGCTGCTTATTCACAGAACACCACTTTTACTTGGGAGAATGGCAGAGAGAAAAATTAAAGTTATTTGGATATGAGTGTTTCTCTATATAGTAAATGAAGCAAGACTGTCATTTTAAGGAGCAAAACTTACAGTATTTTTATGCAATGATAAAATTTGAGCTTTCAGGAGAAAAATTTGAAGTTTTGAAGACTTTAATCTACTCCTGTGAGGTCGACAAGTTCCCAATATGAAAACCCTTGTCTGATGAGGTCAGTGATGATACTAACAAATGTGATTTTTAAAAAAAAATTTAATAAAATGTGTCAACATAAGGAAGACACTCGTACCTCATGCAACTAATATTTTTCCAGTGCATGATATACGTGTTATAAAATCATGCCTCCCAGTTTCCAATTTAGTTCCTTATACTAAAACACTTGTTGGCCTCACAGGAGTAGATTAAAATTTTCAAAACTTCTGATTTTTCTCCTGAAAACTCAGATTTTATCATGGGTAAAATTTCTATTCAAAATACAAGATAAACTAAGAGATTTTATAACAACAGATTATGAAAAGTTTATGAATGATTTCAAACTCCACATTGCAACTAACTTTTAAGAAACTATCACATGTAGAGTTTTGGTATGGAGAGGAATATCCAGTTATCTGAACGGGCTATTAAAATATTCCTGCCTTTTCCAACTATATATGTGAGGAAGGCCATTTTTTAAAGTATATTTCAACCCCAAACTATATTGATAAAGATTTAATGCAGGAGCCAATAGCTCTCTTCTATTAAGACAGATGTTAAAGAGATTTTTAATAATGTAAAAACAATGCTAATTATTCTAATTTTTTTGATTTTGAAAAATACAGTTACTATCCATAAAACTCTATTATTTTTGTTAGCATGCACTGGAATCACTTTCAAGTGAATTAATAAATAACATTAGCATATATTTCAGTTTTGACTCCTGATCCTATAAATATCAATAGATATAAAGTACATAAACAAGTTCTCCGAGGTCCTCCAAATGTTTTAAAAATCTGAAATGTTACTGAGACAAAAATGCTTAAGAACCACTCCTCTAAGCAATAGCCAGACTGATATTTTGAAATGTCCATACATCCAGTTCCTTCTTACACTTAGAATAGTATCTAAGCACTTTTTCCTAATTTACAAAGTATTATATACTTGAACTGCTACAAAATTTACTATAAACTTTTTCTCTTACTGATTACAGTTGAAACACTGGGTCTTTTACTTTCTCCAACTTTGAGTTATTTCATTTGAAAGCCATCATGCAGATTGTATTCACTGCCTGAAATGTTCTCCGTAATCTTCACATGGTTAGCTCCTTCTTGTGATGAAAATCTCAGATTAATGTTACTGTAACAGAAAATCTAACCAGGCACAGTGGCTCACCTGTAATCCTAGCACTTCATGAGGTCGTGGCTGGAGGATTGCTTGAGCCCAGTAGCTAGAGATAAGGCTGGGCAATACCTGGGAGATCCTGTCTTTGTTTTTTTTAATTTTTTTTCAGCCAGTCAAATTTAGCAGTGGGGGGTTGAATACCATAGACCCCTGTATTTCAAAAAAAAAAAAAAAATAGCCAGTCATGGTGGTGCATGCCGATAGTCACAGGTACTCGGGAGACTGAGGTAGGAGGATCGCTTAAGCCTAGGAGTTGGAGGCTGCCAGGAGCTATGATGACACCACACTATCTAGCCAGGGTGACAGAGTGAGACCCTTCTAAACAACAACAACAACAACAAAAACCAAACAAAACAAAACAAAAAAAGAAAAAGAAAAGAAAAGAAAATCTTCTCTGACTCATAAATACAATATAACCACTCACATTACTCTATCCTTGTTTAAACCTGTGCATAGCCCTTAATATTCTGATATTTTCTTTATTTATATTATTTTAAATTGTATGTTATTTGTCTCCACCTCCTGGAAAGGAAGCTATATTAGAGCAGGAATCCTGTCTATCTTGTTTTTATCACTCAGTCCCTAAGGTTTAGAATAGTCCTGGCTGACGGCAGGTGCTCCGTATATCTTTGATAAATGAGTGTATGATGATTTGTAATATTGGCCACATTGAATGGGAGAACAGGGAAAAACTGAGAACAGCACACAGGAAAAAAGGAAACTCAATGTTGGCCTGAGGTGGGTTTAAAAGAGAGGACTAGGAGAACAGCAAAGTGGAGAACATCGAGGCAAGGGAGAGCAAGAGGAGAAGTTTTGAAACACGGTTCTATCATTCGTACCTTAGAACAAAACCCTGAGGGACGGGGTGGCTGAAAGGATGCAAATAGGTTTGCGGAAATCTAAAATTAATTATCCGTGACCGATTTTCACTCCCTTTTCCTCCCTTTCTTTCTTCCTCTCCTTCTTTCTTTCTAAGCTTCTTAGAAAGTTCTCATGTTTGGCACGGCAGCGAGTTCACCCCGCACAGAACTGACAGAGTGGCGATTGCTGAGGAAGGCGGTTGGACCCGGGGACCTTCACGGAATCCTGAACCCCATCAGAGAGCACAAAGGGAGGGCTGAGGATTCTGGGTCTCCATGCGATCCTCAGAAGCGGTGACACAATTAACGGGGTGGAAGAGAATGGAGTCAGGGCAAAGGAGCTGCAGGTACGAAGCTTCAGCACCGTGGACAGCGGGGAGGCTCGTGATGATCAGCGTGGGAATGCAGCCGGTACCCAGCCCCGACGGAGCGCCGGAGCGCGTGCCCGCCGGAGAGATCACTCCAGGGGCAGGGGCCTCTGCACACTGAAATTTTTTACAGTGAAAACTAATTTTAATACTTTGCTTACCTCCGTGTTCCTGATTTCACATGGTTTCTGGCCCCAGTAATCTTGTTACTTTTCAGATTATACAGTTTTTTTAAAAAGTTACTTATTTAGTGCTTGTTGTTGTTTTTGCTTTCATTGCGACGACTGGTGCAGTATACAGTCACTGCACCGGCAGAAACGGGGTGTAAGACGGCTTCGTCGTGACGCTTTGCTGGGGAAGGCAGGCTGTCTCACAGCAGCTAAAGGAAAATACATGCAGGTGAACGTCAGGCAATGAGGAGTGCAGGAACATAGATTAGCAGACAGAGAAGAATTGAGCAATGCACTCAAGCTTTTAAGAGTAAAAATGTTTCTTCATCTAGTGACCTTGTTTATGAACACAGACTTTTAAGGGTTTTGAAAAAAACAAGTTTGCCCATTATTTCGGTGATGCATTGAAAGAACATGAAAGGACCAGCGAGGTGCTGCAAGGCATGTTAACGGTGGCATTTACGATAGGGGAGGAGGCCAGCCAAACCGCAGCCTCTGACGTCATTCAACACTGATTTAGAAAATGTTTACGGAAGTCCCATTACACAGGTGACAAGAATATTCGAGGTCAAGATTCACTAAGCACGATGGAAAATCAGAAAATCACAGACTATTTGTTGAACTTTAGGGGATTAAATAAAATTATGAAGGAAGTTTAGAATACTTTTTCTGATTTTTACAGATAGTATGTGATTTTGGTCAAGAGAGGCAAGATTTTCTTTTCTAATTATGCAAAAATAGGCTTTTCTAGGAGGAAACTGCTGGAAAAAAGACAAATACATTATGCTTAGAATGCCATTCACAGGTTTAGAGAGGAGAATAAGAAAAGGACATAAAATGAATAAGATGGATGAATGTGGGCTGCCAACATAATCTTTTACTCTTCTGTGTTTAAGACCAAACCTCCGCTTTAGACAGACGTATTGGTACAGGAAGGTAGCCCCCAAAACTGGGATCCGGCCTGAAGGCCAAGTGGGTTCTTGGCTTTATGCAGGAAAGCATTTAAGACTGAGCCACTAGAGTAAATCAAAAGCAAGTTTATTAAGGTGAGAAAGAAGAAAAGGGGCAGGTTGCCCCACAGCCAGGGCAGTGGCTATCAGAGTAGCACCTTGTGAGTTTCTGGGGTTTTATTTTACACCTTCTATTTAACTTTATGTTAAGCAGAGGGAGATTATTCATAAGATTTCTGGGAGAGGAGTTGGGAATTCCCAGAACTGAGGGTTCTTCCTCTTTTTAAACCATATAGGGTAATTTCCCAGGGTTGCTATGGCATAAACTATCGTGGCACTGGTGGGAGTTTCTTTTATTATGCTAATACGTTAGAAGCAGGTATAATGAGCAATGAGAGTAACCTGAGGTCATTTTTGTCCCCACATTGGTTCTAGCTGGTTTCGGCTGGCTTCTCTGATGCCTCCTGTTTTATCAGAAATCTTGGTTCTGGTCTTATGATTCCTTATTGAGCAGGGCCTGTCAGTTCTCTACCTCATTATCACTGTGCATATGGTATTAGTCGAAGTTGAAAATGGATCATCAGTGAGTTTCAGACGAATCTGAGTAGCTCAGATATATATGTATGTGTCAGAGAATCTGGACAGAGCATTAAAGAAAAGAACATTTAAATAGGAAAAAATTCAAATTCAAGGACATTGAGGCAGTAAGCATAGTGTTTTAAATCATTAAAAAATGTTTTTACACACATTTTGGCAAGGCAGAACGTGTTTTTAAGCGTGGGAAACAGAAGCTGAAAGATGAATATAATATGTAAGGTTGAGTCTGGAAGTTTTCACCAGAAACCTGGATATCACATATTTATTGGTTCTAATTTTGTTTTGCATTATTTGAAGCTTAGTTTCCACAGGAAGATTGATAATATAGCCCTTTTAGCCTATGGATTTAAAAAAATAATAAATTGAAGTAACTTTTATTTCCTATTTTAAAAAGACTAAGTATAGATAACTGACAAAGACCCTCCCCTTGACGAAACTTTAGTGAGGCTTATTCTAAGTCCTCTTTGTGAGTAGGCCTTGTCCTTGGGCCCAGTCTATTCCCGTTTTAGCATTAATTTAAAGTCAGTTTACTGAGAATCCTCCCACCCTTGATATCTGATCACTCTACCCTGCTGTCAGCAAGAACCCTGGTAAGTCAATTTAGCATGGATCCTTTGACCCTTAATGACCTGTCTTCATAATTTGCCATCCACTGACCCCCTCAGTCTGCTTATTAGCTATAAATCTTCACTTGTTCCTGTTATTTTTGCAGTTGAGTTCAATCTCTATTCCCTATTTCAAGAGTCTTGACACTATTGTAGTAGTCCTGAAGTCTCCTTTAGTATTTTACCAAGTGTCAGAATATTTTTTTTCTTTAACACCATATAATCTCTTTTATCATATAATGCTTTCTCATTAAAATGAAGAAAATAATGAATAAGGTAAGTTGGTAAATTGGCAGGAAACTTTCAAGTTCCATCGCCCACATGGAGAAACAACAGGGAAGAGAATATTCTATTGAAGAGAGATTTCCTATTATATAAAGAGATGACCTATGAAAAGGACATTTCAGATTGGAGGATAAAGGTCAAAAGCCTGGAAGTGATAACCTAGAAATAATATTAGACAAATGTCATCATTCTGTTGAAATAAATGAAGTGAGGTTGAAGCCAGTGGATGAGGATACACAAAAAGAAGAACCACGACATTTCGAACCTGTTATGGAATACAGGGAAAGCTCCTAGTTAAATCCAAAAGTGAAAAACTGAACTCAGCAGCATTTCACTCATAAGGCATAAAGTAGTACCATAAATATTTTAAGGATATAGCTCCATAGTCTGATCCAGTGTCTGAATTGGAATTTATCATTTATCACATAGTATGATAGCACCGTCCAAATAGTTTCAGAGACCATTTTCATTTTAAAAATTTAATAAAGCATTTAAGAATTTTAAAGTCTTTCTTTAAATAATTGTGTTATAACTTGAACTTTGACATTGAGAATTTCTTAACATATTTTGTGTCATATCTTTTTTTAGTGTTCTCTCCTTACTTATAAAAATTCAGTCATTTAACTCTAATCCCTCTAGTGCACAAGTTGCATTGTTGAATAATGTTATGATATTCATTGCAATCCATCCTATTATTTAGAGCACCTACCTAATATATTTTCATGAACTTGAAGCTTTTAAAATTTTATGATGACAGTGAGTACCTGTGACTTCTGTTGTTCTGTATAACTCCCAAGAGGCAGATACTCTGAGAAATGGATTGTTCATGAAGGAACAAAAATACATTTACATCCAGAAAACAAACGCTATAGGGAAAAAGCCTGCAGAATAAACTTTCAATCCTTCAGCTTTATGTTCCACATTCTTTGTGAATTACTTTCTTTCCTTTCCACCTTACCTCCTTCCCTAAACTGCTCTCATACTAAGCACTGCGGTCCTTTGTAAGCCAGGAAGCCGCCTCTCTCCGTGCCTCCCCTGCAACTGCTGCTCTCTGCCTGGAGCACACCTGCCGCTGGCCGCGACTGCATCGCATTGTGCGCCTATGGGGATTTGCCCCCAAGAGATTAAGTATGTGATTTTCTTTTCTTTAATGAGAGTCATTGTCAACTGTATCACAGAAATAATTCCTTACGATTAAGGAAGTCCGCCTTTTTTTGAGAATTGTACTTTTGGCTTTAGAGAAGTTAGAATTCCTGAGTACAGGGGAGAGGTGCCAATATCTGTCTTACTCAGAAAAGGGCTATTGGTTTTGTGAAGAGCAGGCATTCTCTCTCTTTTTCTCAAACCATATAAATATGTACTATAGGCCATAATAAGTCCTATAGAATGGGTGGCTTAAACAACAGAAATTTATTTTTTACAGTTCTAGATACTGGGAAGTTGAAGATCAAGGTGCCAGATAATTCAGTTCCTAGTAAAGCCCCTCTTCCTAACGTATAGACAGATACCCTTTTCTATCTTCACGTGGTGGAGGAAGAGCAGTCAGGTCTCTTCACCTCTTATGAGGGCGACAATCCCATCATTGGCTACACACCCATGGCCACATCCAAACTCAGTTACCTGCCGAAGGTCTCAACTTTGAATACTATCGCATTGGGGAATTAGTGCTTCAACCCTTAAATTTTGTGATTATGGGGGACACAATCAGTACATAGCATCAGCTAACTATGAGTTAGGGTTATTGAGGCCTTCTTGTCCCTCATATTGTGGTTGTATGTAAGTAATGAAATGAAATAGATGACTGTGCTCCGGACTAAGAAATGTTGGCTTTATTGAGCTTGATGTTTGCAAATTATCTTTTCCTTAAGAATGCTGCACGATGTTCTTATTAGACACATGTAGCATCAATGGAGTGGAGGATTCAAGCACCATCCCCTGTTGTGAATTGAATTGTGTCTCCCCAAAATTTATATGTTGAAGTCCTAACTTTCAGTACTTGAAACTGTGACTTTATTTAGAGATAGGGCCTTTAAAGAGGTAATTAAGGTTAAATGAGGCCATATGGATGGATCCTAATCTAATGTGAGTGAGGTCTTTTTAAGAAAAGAAGATTAAGACACAGTTATGCACAAAGGAAAGACCATGTGAAGAAAGAGGAGATAGCTACCTATAAGCCAAGGAGAGGGGCCTCAGAAGAAGCCAACCCTACTGACAAGTTGATTTTGAATTTCTAGCCTGTGAGATATATGCTTCTATTGTTTAAGCCAACCATCTATGGTACTTTGTTATGGTCACCCTAGAAAACTAATACACCTCTGTACACCAAACCTACAACGTTAGTAACTCTTCATTGAAGTAGGTGGCAACTGCCTGCTTGAGGAAGACGCCGGGGCTTCTCGCCCATTTCTAAGGCATCTCACACTCAAGAAATAGTCCTTTGGCACTCAATGGCTCTGATCACCTGAAACCTGAATTCTTTCAAACTCATGCCCATAAAGCAACAGAAAATTGAAAGATCTTTAACTAGAAAAGCCCAATTAAATGTGAATCCTTCCATAAGTGTTACACTGAGGAGAGAGTCACTTTCGCCTAGGATTCCCTAACACCAGGGGACCAGGGGTAAATCTGCTTCAGCACATGTGGACTTTATTGGGCCCAGGCTCTCTCTTCACAGAGCATCACTTGGCATTTAGTGCTCTGTTTTTATTTGTTTGGCTTTATTTTTTTTGCATATTTAATTTTTTAAATTTTTTTAATTTTTTATATTTCAGCATATCATGGGGATACAAATGTTTAAGATACATATATTTCCCAACCTGAGTCAGAGCTTCAAGTGTGTCCATCCCCCAGACCATGCACACTGCACCCATTAGGTGTGTATATACCCATCCCCATCTGCCCGACACCCGATGAATGTTACTACTATATGTGCACTTAAGTGTTGATCAGTTAATACCAACTTGATGGTGAGTACATATGGTGCTTGTTTTTCCATTCTTGGGATACTTCACTTAGTAGAATGGGTTCCAGCTCTATCCAGGAAGATACGAGAGGTGCTATATCACTGTTGTTTCTTATAGCTGAGTAGTACTCCATGGTGTACATATACCTCATTTTATTAATCCACACTTGTATTGATGGGCACTTGGGTTGTTTCCACATCTTTGCAATTGTGAACTGTGCTGCTATAAACATTTGAGTGCAGATGTTTTTATTTGTTTGGTTTTTTTGTAGTCAACTCATCTATATAGAAATAACCTGGACTGGAGAATTGAAACTCCAGAAGAAACCCAAAATACTGGAGGGAAATATTGCCACTGGACTACTGTCCTTTCTACAATTATTAGCATGTGCAGCTCAACTAACACACTCCCAGAATGGATTTGAGTTGCACTATTTTATCCACTCAAGCTATGTAGAAAGATAGTCTAGTTATATTCCTAAGTCCTGGTTGACCCATTAATATAAGCTCCATGAAGGCAGAAGCTGTGGATTTTATCAAACCTTGTTCCCAAGGTCCAGCATAGTGTAATCTGGCACACAGTATACTTTAAATAAACATTTCTAAGGTTATAATGTCAACATAAAACAAAAATATTATAGTCTTTGTTTTTGATATAATACACTTCCACTTATAATTTTGCATAAAATCAAGTATGAACTGGTTATATTGGTAACCGTCTACAGAAATACTTAAACTATTCTGAGGTAAACAAAAGAAGTTATGATGCTTTGAGCTGATATAAAATTGACTTGCTTTTATTTGCCAAGAACTATACTTATGAGATTGAAGTAAGAAGAAATGGGGGAGGTCTTTGGAAAGCATAAAGAAATTTACTCTTCAGCAGAGAGTCACGGGTTCTTGTGAGTGCTGCATGCCGTTACTGGAGACCCTTCAAGACCTTTCCACTGTTCAGCCCCAGCCTTGCTTTCCAGATCCCACCTTCTGTTCTTCATTCTTGTCCTACATTTGCATATGCAGTCCTGGGATTCACGCTGTGTCTGTGCCCTATTATGGTATCCAGAGATGAAGTGCAATCTTCCCTGCTTCCTACTGTTATCGATATCAGCCAAAGATGGCCTCTGTGTTGGCCACTGTGCTCTTTATTTCTTTACTGCAAGCTGAGGCTTGTTGGCTTAAACTCCTGCCAGGGCCAAACTCAAATTTTTACACATCCAATTATTTAAAAATAGCCCAAACATGCAGATTTTTAGCCATTTAGGGCCTGCCTGCTTTGCATACCCTGCCAACCCTCCTGACCCCTCCCCTCCTCCATCTGCCTGCTAGCAATGGATGAGATAACCCCCAGTGCTGCTGCTGCGCGTCTGTGACCTGGAAACTCCCTGCCTGCTGCTGAGCGATATCACCTGGAGAAGTAAGCCTCCCATCTGACCCCCTTGCCCCATTGAGCTGTCTCACCCTCCTCCCCTTCTGGACAGTGGCCCTCTCACTGCAGACCTCTGGACAGGCTCTCCCTGGGAGGGGCTCCCCCGTCACTCAACCCTGTCCAAGTGCCATCCAATCAAGCATGTATGTTAATTACCTCCTGTGACCATCTCCTTTTCTTTGATCAGCCCCTAAATCCCTAAAACCCCTGTATTTCTGCTCCATTTCATTTTTTAAATTTTATCATTTTAGCTAAATTTTTAAAGGTAAGATGAGCTTTTTCACCTTTTCTAGAAAGGCATGTGTTGCAGTTGTACAGTAATTAGATAGGGCAGTTCATGTGATGTTGGGAAGCTGTTTGCTTTGGTATCAAAGCAGATGGTCTCGGACAGTCCTTTATACATAGGCCGCCCATGTTTCCAGGGCTCTGGCATGCCACTCTCTCCATATATAGCCAGTTCAGGATTTCTCAGATGCGGTCCAGGTCAGTGGTCACAGGTAAAGTATTCCACATGGTCTTGTCTGACTGAGCCTGAGTAGACAACTGAATGAGGTTCTAAGGCAGTCATCAGGGCAAAAGCCAGGGTGGAATTTTCCATTGATCAAACTAAATAAAAATTCTTCACTAATAGGACATTTTTTGACGGGCATTGATATGAAAATGACAAGGGTGGCAGGACAGCAAGAGGTAAACATCACAGATTGCTTGTTGCTGAAAAATGCACCTCTTTGTCTAGAGAAATTGCAATTTTATTTTCAAAAAATTTTCATATGAAAAATATAACATTTATAGTATTTTTCTAGCTCTTCAATCTTGATCTGTGGTCTAAAATTCCTGA
The DNA here is from genome assembly GCA_963574885.1 of Lepilemur ruficaudatus. Lineage (NCBI taxonomy): Eukaryota > Metazoa > Chordata > Mammalia > Primates > Lepilemuridae > Lepilemur > Lepilemur ruficaudatus. The sequence continues at coordinate 15,930 of CAUYRT010004269.1, forward strand.
TCTATTTTTGTGATATTAACCAGAGGTTAGATTTCTATACATACTATTATTCTAAGTGTATCTCTCCTTCACAGACTTACTCCAACCTCATCTTTTGTGAAATATATTCTGACCCTTTTCTTCATGAGTCTCCTTTTCCAAGCAATAGGTCTGCAGAAGTCAGAGGGTTTTTCTGGGGAAAACATTTAGACTGAGGGCCATCCTTTTCTCTAAGCATAGACCCTACACAATCAATTCATTCATTTCCCCATAAGAAGATAATGCTAATTAGAAATGGCATCTGCTAGGAAAAAAATTTATGATGCAATGTGGAAAATCACTTGTATATAAATATGTTTATTAAAAACTATAGTGGGATTTTTAATATTGGCACACTGTGCTAAGAGTTTTCTTCTCTGACCACAGTCAGAGAATGGCATCACAAGGTGATATGTGAGTAAAATTTCAACAGATATTTTTAAGGGAAATAAGTAAATACAAGAAGAAAGGAATCAAAGAAATAGATTTAAAAAAAAACCAAAATGGTGTTAGGACAATTATAAGTGGCTTGGAACCCTTGGAGCAAATAGGGTAGAGACAAGACCAGTTGGAGAAAGCAAGGGTAGCTTCAGTTGAGAACTTTGGGACTTATTGGCATTAATTATAAAATTGTAAAATACAAAAACAAAAACAAAAACAAGCAAACAAAAAAAACCCACAATGGAAAATGAACTGGATGAATTTTGAAAGAATTGTATGCATTTTGTCAATATATGTGAATTCAAAAGTTATATTTTTCACTCAATTTATGTTAGCTATCTTTCCCAGTGCTCAGCGCAATGCAGAACTTAATGAATTTTTATTGCATGACAGAAACATTTCCCTCAGTACTTCCCAACTTAAGGTCCCTTTGTATTCATTTCCCATTCACTCTGTGTGCTGTATCTTACTAAATATACCTTGTGTGAAATATAAGTTAATCTTGCTTTATGGGGGCACATAACCTGCTTGTTTTCCCATGTGCCTCTAAAAGGCAGGACTTCTAAACTTTGAGTGAAATTTGAGGAGGTAGATTTTGCGTAGAACTTTCTGAAAAATAAAGCTGGCCACGACGCAACTGTGAGCAGCAGTACAGTAACAAACCCCTCACAGTTAGCTTCCACAAAAAGACTAAAAGATGTTCTCTCTCTGCAATTTAGGGAAGTTGGTGCATACTCGTTCCAGGGCTTTTCCAAATATGATTCCTTTTGAGCTTTTTGATTGTTCTAAACACAGAATGCTTAGAAATGGGACCTGATTCTATTGGTTTCTCTTTTGTAATCTCCCTGTTATACCCTGTTAAACTCAAAATCTGTTCTCTAACCCTGAAGAGGAAATTGTTCCTTAAGATGATTGTTAACTGCTAGGGGTAAGACATAATCACCAAAGACCTCCGCATGCACAATAGTCTTCATTGTAATTTTGGAGATTAAATAGTAAAATGTCATATTCTAAACAATTTCTCAGACCGTGCCTTTCCTTTTCAAGAATTATTTTACTCTATATGGACTAAAGAACATCTATGTCGTTGTATGAAAGTATCCATATTAAGAAGAAATAACACCAAGTTTTTTCATTACGTTTGACTAACCACTACCGTGTTTGTAAAGGTGTCGTCTGGTTGTCTGGAAAGCAAGAAGGCACTCTATAAACAGCAAGAGGGGCCAGGAGAAGAGATGAAGTAGGGAGAAGCAGGGACTGAATCAGAGATCAAAAACTTGCCTCCTGCTGCTTGAGTCTTGCCTTGCAGAACTCTACTAATGGCTCTAGTATAGACCTCTGGGTTCCTGCTTGCCCACATTCAGGCAGACACAAACATGGACAGGCAAGATCAGAAGGAACCACAGTAGAGCTTTCTACTTAACCGGGAGGTCTGGAGGCTCTAAACAGTTTGAGCAAAAAAATACTGAAGTGCTTGTGCAAGCAACAGCTATCTTTCTGACATTTGCAACTTTTGTAAAAGAAATTTAAGATAAGAACATGATTCTGCATTCTTTTTTTTTTATTATGCTCATTTCCTGAATGCCACTTATTTAAGTTGTTTTATGTTTGATTAGTTTAGAATTACATGCCTTTTATATGGGTTGGTCAATTTATCTTTAGGAAACTGATGTTTCCCCAAGGTCATAGCAAATATCTGCTGTTTTGTTTGCAAGGATGTGTTGCTGGGAGCAAAATGTTAACATCAGTCAGAGATCACCCCATCAGAGTTTATTCCTGAAGGTCTGAATCTCTATGTTAGCTGCGCTAATGGCAATAACAATATGTTATATTCTTATATAACAACAATAAAATGATACTTAGTACAACATTATACAAGCTTACTTAGTTTCTAGTCTCTTCTGTAATATCCCCCATAGCATTGTATATTTCCTAGCCGAAGTTCTGGTCTATTGCAAATATTAATGGAAAATAATTACACACATCTCTGCCAGATAGACCATTACTTTCAATTCCCTTTGAGCCATTTAAACAAAATAGAATGGATCTTCCTTGATCATTTAATTATTAGGTATAATTACTTAAAAGTTTATAAGAGGTCTTCTTGTGGTCACTGAAAAATAAATCACAAATCAGAAACTATATCTTTAACATTGAATATTTTCCAGGATTGACATAGAGGCCAGAAAAAGTAGATCCTGTTGTAAGCATATTATTCCCCAAATCCTTTGCAAAAATTCATCAAGGCAGGAACTTTGCTTTATTAACTGCTTCATCTGCATCACCTAGAAGACTATCCAATACTTAATAGGAATTCAGTGCATATCTGTTGAATGAATGAAAAAAATAATGAATTAAGTGCTTGAGCCTGCATTTAACACAATTAAGACTTTTTAATATGAAATACAGAAGTGGAGCCAGAGAGGCATTTGTTTACTGTTTTCACTTTTGATTTAACAGTAAAATGATAAGACTATGTCATGTAATAGGGGGACATTTTTTGAAATGTTTTTGCTGGTTTTGTTAGTGTTTGAAGGGCTTAGCAGAGCCAGGCCAAGGTGGGCTGCTCAGGACTCTTATTGTATCATTGCACCAACAAGGAGATACTAAATATTTACTGTGCATTCATTTCTGAGAGAGAAAACAAGGAAATATAAGCTTATCTCTACCCTCAAGGAGGCAACAGTCCAGTTGGAGGGAAGTAACGCACGCATGAGGGACCACCGAACATTATAAAACAAAATAATGTGAAAAGCTAAATTATTTAAGAAATAAAAATCCTAAATAAAAAGTACAACACAAAATGTTTCTCTTGTTATTCAAGGAGAGTAGCAAGGACTTTTGTAAGCCAGAAGTGGCAACTGGCTACCCACAGCAGGACTGCAGACTAATTTGGTTTTGTCTGCACAATTTCATGCAGAAAAAGAATCAGTATTTAAATATTAAAGATTTTAGATTAAAACATGTTTATAAAGCTTCTCTTGGACCAGCCTGTTTTTGGAGCTCACCAGTGGCTGTCACCTTTAGAGACACCGATGCCTTCACACCAGATGAGACTACTTTATTCATTTTTGTCACTTTTCTTGAAAGCATCTGCATTTGCTACTTTAATGTTACATCACAAACAGTGTCTCCAGACTCGAGTGTCTCATTTAACTTTGTGATACACAGGACAGGGATGCCCAGGGTCTCTTATTTCAAGGTAACTAGAGCGATGAGGTTTTTAGGAAAGTAGGTTCTGAAAAGTCGAGTGGGTATTATACATCTGTGCTTTCTAAGTACATACAAGAATGAGCTAGAGAACTAGAGCCATCATTATCTAGTGTTTTGCAATTGGTGACTTTTGTTGTTATTTTACTTTTTGCAGTTTAGCATATCATTAATTTATAGGAAATTTGCTCTTGGGGGAAGAGTAATATTTTTTTACATTGAACCTTTGTTGATGTAAAAATTCTAAGTGGTTTATAATGTAAACTGGTGGAATAAAGGAGTAATTCTTTAATTTGGTCATATCACCTTCTTCTCCAAAGCCGTGCAGACTGCACCAGCGTTCTGGCTTTCATCATTGATTTATTCTATCTGTCATTTGTGTTTCTCTATTCTGTGTTTGCTTGTTGTTGTTGTTATAGAAACCTTTGTCGAAATATAATCATTTGTAAAATGAATGTGGTGGAGAGAAAGGCAAGGAGAACTGGACTTCTGTTTGTCTTTTGCCAGCCCATGATCATTCTCTAGTACAGGCAACACCTAGTTTCTTGTTTCCAGTAATATATAACATAGAGAAAAAGAAACCTAAAATATGGTTCTTTATGGAAGAGAGGTGTGCTGCATTCAGGTTATTGATGTTTCGTGTCTCAGAAAAAAACCTCCAGGATAAAGCAGTGCATGTTTTACCACAGGGAGGTGAGGAAACTTACGTCAGTGATATTTCACTGCTCGGGGAATTCTGGCATTCAGAGGAAGCCACTCAAGTTCAGTCAATCGATGTAAAAGTGCTCGCTCTCTCTCTTCCTCTCTCTTTGCAGTTAGGGTATCGCTGAAAGCAACAATTGCTCCCAAACATTCTAGTGGCTTTCAATTATCAACAAATGTAGTTAGTCAAAGTTACAATTACTATGCTAGACATTGAACCATAAAATGTAGATAGACTCTCTCTACTTTGAGGGGCTCACAACCCAGGGAAAATACAAGCAACTAAACAGGGAATTTAAAAACCAGTACTCTCAGTAGTGAAATGGATATTAAGAGAACAGAGAGGAAGCACACATAACTTGGTCTTGAGGTAGACAAAGAAAGCTTGCAGGAATTGAGGAATATATGTACTATATAGCTTAGGATATTAAGAGAGTGTCAAATACTGTTGTATATACTGAAGATTACACCAGGCAGCTGATAATGAAAGACTCAAGCATGTTAGGATATTTGAAATTTTATTTGTAAAGAAAAACTGTCAACCAGTCTTGATGACTTAATGGATGCAGAATGAGATGCAAAGGGAAGTCTAGCATAACTCCTAAGTGTTTGGGTGAATTCTGATAGAATTATCTGTAAAGGAACTTATAGAAGAGAAGGTACTGGTAACAGCAAAGATCATAATTTGTCTTAAATGAAATGTCTATGGTTATCAAGTGGAGATGTCTACCAGAACATTGGAAATATGTATCTGGAGCTCATAGGAGAGGTCACAGTTGAAGATGTAAATTGTAATGTAAAAAGTACAGAGATAGTATCCATAAGATCACTCACAGACAGGATCACAGATGGAGAAAAAAAGAAGAACGAGTACAGGTCTTACACCTGTAAGAATCCAGGTGAAGCCAAATTTAATAGCTAGAGAATATGTCCTAATAGCCAAGAAAGATAAAAGAATCAATAAAGCTATAGAAGGAAGCAATTTAAACAGAGTTTTGAGCATCATGTATTGAATTTAAAACTAGGAGTCACTCATGACCTTCAAGAAGGCAGTGTCAGTGAGGTGGTTGGTAAGTTAGATTGCTGTAGTTGAGAGAGTTGGAATGAAATAAGAGAATAGAGACAGCAAGTGCTTACTTCTTCAAAGGAGCATGGTCCTGAAGAGTGGGAGAAATAGGGAAGTGGAAAGAATGACATATTAGACCAAAAAAAAAAAAAGAAGAAAAAGAAAAGAAAGCCTTAAAGGAGCAATGGTTGTAATTAGAGTATGTTTTTGGTGTGTAGGGAACAGGACCCTCCTTACTTTTGCCAATCTCCCTGGAGCTGCGTACTAGTTGTGTAGGTGTGTTTTTACAAAGCACCATAAACTGAGTGGCTTAAAAAACAGAAATCTATTGTCTCACAGATCTGGAAGCTTGAAGTCTGAGATCAAGTTGTTAGCAGGGTTGGCGGGAGCTGTGGGATGAATGTATTCCATGCCTCTCCTAGGTTTGCTGGCAATCTTTGACATTCCTTGGCATGTAGAAAAATCAGCCTTCTTTTGAAATTCACCTTCACATGGTGTTGTCCCTGTGTGTCTTTTTATGTCAAAATTCCCCTTTGTTGTAAGGACCCCTGTCAAATTGGCTTAGGGGCCCACCCTACTCCAGTATGAACTCATCTCAACTAATTACATCTAAAATAACCCCAGTTCCAAATAAGATTATATGTGGAGGTACTCAGTCAATAAAGGAATTGTGGGGTGTTGGAACCATTCAACACCTAACAAGTAGAATGGTTATACCTGGGTAACTCTTAGGATTAATAGTGGCATCTGAAGCTTAAGAAATAAAGGTTAAGGGTATTAAATAATACTTACATTTATGCATTTCTCTTGATTCTGCAATATTTTCCTAAGTAATCCTAACTTCTTGCCCTACTACTTACTCCTCCCTGTATGGGTAAAGTTAGTTGTCTGAACTAATCACACAAAAGTCCTCACGGTGGGCTATTTGGTTCTCGTTCTTTTTTCTCTTCAGTCTAGACACATTTGGTGACTTTAGCGAGTTATCAGACCCACTTGGCTTTGGCTTCAGTGGCATCACCCCTTTCATTAGCTTTATCAGTAAATCAGCTATTGATAACAGTTTTATTTCTCAACCTAAATTCCAAAGCAAAGGAAGAGAGCAGGGTGTAGATACATTGTAGTTTTCTTAATGCTACAACAGTTTCTCTTCTCTTTCCTTCTCAGCATTCTACTAACTGCTTGTTTTCTTTTCTTTTAATTGCAGTCAGATGCTCACCGTGGATATCTTTTTATTTTAAAAAATTACTATTTATGATAGACTTTTTACTTCTCTACATTGCAGCATAAATCTTTGTTTATTTAAAGTGCATTTTTTGGTCCAAGGTGGCTGTGTTAACTCATTTATTCACTCAACTAGTCATTTATTTAGCAGCTATTTATTAAACCCCATACTGTACACATTTGCCATTCTTTTGGCTGTCTATTTCTGAGAAATTCTCTGATTTATATTCTAGGAGGAAATTCAACCGTTTTCCTTCTCTGTCTCCTGGGAGCTGAGGCATATACACATGGCCTAAGGGTGGTTAATTGGATATATTCTCTGAGATTCTGAATGTGAAGAAATGGATACAACTGAACAGAGTGAAGAATTGCTTCTGGAAATGAGCAGAGAGTGGCAGCAGTGTCCACTTGCATGGGTGTCCAGGTCAGCAGGGACAGGGAAAGCACCTTGGGCTGGGTGCACCGCGAGTGGCGATGGCAGAGGCAGTGGTGCCATCCCAGAGTTGATCATTTCTGGCCTGATTTTGGTTTCACTTCTGACTGCGTAGCTTTCCTTTGTTGGGGCCCTAATTTTCCAGCTTTCCCAGAAATTTTATAAGCTACTGAATAGCCAATCAAAACTTTTCATTCTTGCTTAAAGCGACCAAGGTTTGTCTTTGTTGCCTGTAATTTAATATAGTGATCAATATGTGGTAACATGAGATAGTATTAATAATAAGTGCCAGACGTTATGTTAACTACTAAGGAAATAAAAATAGTACCAGGCATGGTCATAAAGAGTTAAAAACATCCAAAGATTCCCTCACAGAGAGTTCATAGCTTAAGATTCTCAGTCAATGTAAAGAAACTCTGTAATTTGTTGAGTGTACATTTTAAGGCCTAGCTGAATAAAACATTCTGCTTAACTAGATTTAGAGATTTTAACAGAATTTTGGGGATGAGGGTTTTCTGGAGGGTCATAGCAGAGCCTCTACATATCACTGAAAATTTGCAGCATTGTAGATTGTTCGAGTGGAAGTGACCCCTAAGAGACCATTTAATCGAAACACCTACTTGAATTATGAAACTTAAGAAAATATTTTTATGCTCAAATTGGTGTAGGCTAGTAATTATCAGGGTTGCGGCTTATCGCTGCTTTTTTATTGTTGCTTTTTTTTTTTTTTTAAAGCAGCTCAGACTTTCTTCAATATGTTGCAATTATAGAAAGATTCCAGGCCAGACTCTCTGTTAGTCGCGACTGGTGGTGGGGCCTGGAGCTGTGCTTCACTGAACAGGCCCTGAGTGTGGGACAGTGACTTCAATGGCTGAACCGCACTTTTATGCTCTTCTGCTGCGCCTCACATATCCGTGGTTTTGATCACTGTAAGTGTAACATACATTTGTTGAAATCATGATACAAGGGAGTTCAATTTAACCGCTGCTCTTCATCTCACAGTTGAATCATAAACTAGATCAAGATTCTCTTGAATAGTCGCAGCAGTTGTATTAGGTAAAAGTTGGAGAACAAAGACAAATTCTATTACATCAACATGTGAGAATTAATCTCTTCTGTTAATCTTCAAAATTTCTACATTACCTTTGGCTATTGTAGTGAAAGTACATCTGGTTTTGATCTGTAAACTGGTTTTCTAGCAGTTATGGAGAAATTCTAACTATTGCAAGCATTCTATACATGCTTTTGGAGAAAATAGTGAATTCATCAATGGTAATATTTTGTTTCATTTGCAAGAAGAAACTTGTTCAAGAAGAAAGTTACCCTCAGGTGATAACTGCACACCTGGGTAACTCTTGTATCCTTTGAAATGTTCATTGCTTTAGTGATAGACCATTAGTTTCAGAATATTCTTTCATATTGTAATGAACACTGTAGGAATAACCTCAATGGCTGTGTTTTTAAACTAATAAAGCTACAGTCACTTGAGTGGGAGCTTATTACTGTGCCAGATTCTCTGCTAGGCACTTTTTATATATATTACCTCTTTCAAAGATTGTCAGCTGGCTCAGGCACTTATTTTTCAAATCAGTCACCTAGATCAGGTTTAGTCAAACTCAAATTCCATCCCTTTCTTATTTCTACAAGTTTTCCTATTCTTCTATGTCCATTGCCATTATTGAAATTTAAACACAAATTATTGACAAGAATAAAAGCCACTTTTTGCCATGTAAAGGACATTGAGAACTAAGAAAAGAATAGAGGGGGAGGCGGTGAGAGATAAAATCTACCTTTTGGGTACAATGTACACTATTCTGGTGACCAGTACACTAAAAGCCCTGAATTCAGCTTTGTATAATTTGTCCATGTAACAAAAAACACTTCTACCCTCTAAATGGATCGAAATTTATAGAAAGAATATAAACAACTTTTTAAAAACTTCACAAACTAAAATCAACTTTGTTACTCACATATCTGCATCTGAGCATGTGATTTATAATTTCCAGAACAGCATTACTCCACGTAGAACAATAGTGCAGGGAAGCACAGAATTGATGTCTTTGGATAGAAACATAATACAGTCATGTGCCACATAACAGCATTTTGGTCAATGATTGACTGCATATTTGACAATGGTCCCGTAAGATAATAATGCCATACTTTTCACTCTACCTTTTCTATGCTTAGATGTGTTTAGATGCATAGATACTTATCATTGTGTTGCAGTTGCCTACCGTATTCAGCACAGTAATGCTGTAGAACTTTCTAATGTAGGAGCCATAGGCTACCATCTGTGTTTAGGTAAGTACCCTCTATGACATATGCACAATGACAAAATCCACCCAACAACACATTTCTCAGAACATATCTCTGTCATTAAGTGACACATAACTGTATACCCACATTTGACTCCCAGCTTGCCTGAAATTGTCAACTGAACAAGTCATTTTAAATCTCTCTTTGGGGAGGTGTCTATGAAAAAATGATAGAATTAAAATAAACACTTCAATGTCCTTTTTATCTCTAACATCTGCAATGCCATGCCATGACCCAGCAACGATGTATATTCAGCTTTAGCCTCTCTACTTGAGAAACTCACAGGCGTCTCAAGTTGCAACATGATCTAAACCAAACACAGTCTCTTTCTCTCAAGATCCAATCTAAAATTCCTAAATTGTCCTTGATGAAACCACTTGCCTTACAAAAGAAGCAAGAATTAGAAATATCTTAAGACTCTTTCTCCCTCACTTAGAGCATCTAGTCTATTATCAAACCCTCTCAAGTCAGTTCCAAAATCTTTCTCAAATCTACTCCATTCGCTTCTTTCCGTTTTCACTTTCCCTGTCTCAGTTCAGGGAATCTCCAGGCCTCCCTTCTCCCACCAAGGGTCGTCACAGCAGCCTCCCAAGCCGTCTGGTTTTCCCAATACCAGGCCTTCCCACCTAATTTTCGCGGTGTCATGAAGATCAAGTCTCTCCCCGTCATTTATATGGTCCTACTTAATCTCCCTGCCAATATCCCACATACTTCTTTTGGTACATAATATTGATTTATGTGATTTCACTACATTTCTCACCATCACCCCCAACCAGTCATGTTCTTTCCTTTAGTTTTCTCTGTGCCTAGGACTTCCATCTCTTTTCTTCATTTCTTCATCTGGGTGATTCTTATATGTCCTTCAAGATTCAGCTCAGAAATAGCCTCTTCTAGGAAGAGTTAACAGGCTATATTAAGGGCTCATCTTCTGAGTTGTCCTAACATACATGTCTCTTCTGTTGTCCTTGTCACATTGTATTTATTTACTAAACTGTCCTCATTCTTCATTTTCAAACTTCTTGAAAACAGGGATTATATCATTCATCCCTATCGTCCCAGTGCTTAGCGTGTGGTAGTTTTTCAATAAAAACATGCTGTTTTAAAATGAAAATGCAATGGATATTTCCAAGATCTTAAAGAAGTGGGGACGAGAGCAATACAATATTGAGCTATTTAGTTTTCAGAAATCTGTATGCAAAACCTAATTGAGGTCCCAATCCAATATGTTGATAAGCTTCGGCCCATTTCTCCCACTATCCACTGATCGCAACTATATAAACTGTGCATAACACAAAATCAACTACATGAGGACTTGAAAAGATGGACAAAATCAGGCAGATCGTAGAGGGGAGTAAAACAAAACAAAACAATTCTCTCCAGGTTGTGTTCCAAAAATAGGTCCCAGTGAGGGAGCCACTGCTGGTGGAGGTGAAGATGCTGATAGAAATCGTGGCGTCCTTTGGGCCAGAGGAGCCAGGGAAAGGACGCTGCATAGTGTTGGTGAATGAATGTGGAAGAGTAGGGAGTAGAGGGAGAAAACCAGATACAGAGATCTCTAATTCTGTTTGTCAATCCACACAAGTTCCAGACTAACCACTATCTGCACATGTATGGGTCCGACTCGAATCAGTGAGCAAAGACTTAAGAACTGAACTGAGATTGGAACAAACTCACATCAACGTGACAGAATATAAAGTGTAAGCCCAGCAGGACTGACCGCCTTCTCACAGAATCCAAAGTAATATGTTTGCTCAAGGTGAAAATCAAAATTATTCAATGTTGAAAGAACTAAGAACATTTATTCTCAGTTAAAAAAAGAATAAAAAGATGTTATCTACAATGTAATCCCAGATGTTGAAATTATCAAATACAGAAAATGATTTTAAAGCAGACCTTATAATAATTATTCACCATGAGGTAAATGACAAATTATGAAGTATAAGATAAAAAATATCAGATTATAAAAAGGCTATTTGTTTTCTCTTAAGTTCCATAAGTTTTCAAATTTATTAGTGTATATTTGCTCACTACGTTCTTTTATTAAGCTCCTAATTGTTGTTGTGTTTGTAATTGTTTCTCTTTTACATTCACCATTTTTTTCCATGTTCTCATTTATTTTTATGGCTCTTTGCAGAGACTTGGACGACTTAATGATTTTTCCTAAGAAACATTTTTTTTTTTAAATTTTGTTAATCTTCTCTATTGATTTTTCTTGTGTTTGTTATTGTTTATATTATTGACCTCTGCTCTTAAAGTTATTATTTTCTTCCTTCTGTCTCTTTTGGCTTTGCTCTTTTGACTTTTCACCAACTTTTAAAATTGGATATTTTGATAATTTTTTAGAATTTGTATTGTTTTGGCTAAGTATATGTAAACTTATTTATTTTCTTATTAGTCCTTCCTTATCAGCTAATGCTTATACTTTTGAAAAGCAGTGTTTTCCTTTTCATCTGATTCTAAGTATTTTAATTAATATTTATGATTTTATTTAGAAAACAAATATATATTTAATAACAGCATATGTATACATTCAAATAAAATGTATATTTTACATTTACATATATAATTTATATGTAAATATTCGTGTTTAATTTTTTTCAATTTTTATTTCATTATCATTAAAAAACAACCTTGTAGCTGTTGATTTTGGCAAATTTGTTGAGATTTCCTTCTGGATATTACATGTACAGTTGTTTTTTTTCCAAATGTACTCAAAATGGATGTATTGTTTTTAAGAAATAGATTATATGCATATATTTAAAGATTAACAGTGGTGTTATTTTTTATGCTTTTAGTTTGATACATATCTCAAATGAGTGTAAGAATGTCTCCACACACATTTACTAACTTATCTGTTTTTCCTGTCATTCTATCAATTATTTTGTATATTTTGAGACTCTTTTGTTATGTTTTTATACCTATTTGATTTATTATTACTTTTACTATTTGGTGCCATCCACTCTTGCTCAGTTTTTACATTTAATGCCCTTCTTCCTGAAGCTTTCTCTTTTTTTTGTATTTTCATCTATCATTTTCAACTCTTATATATTCTTTTATTTCTTCTAAGACAAAATGTTGCTGGATTATTTTTTACAATGTGATCTGAGAGTTTGTTCTTTTGAGTTATGAGTTTAACTCAACTATGTTGAAATTATTGTTATATTAGGACTTATTTTGCAATTTACTTTGCATATTCTATTTATCATATTTATTTCTTTTATATTTTCCCTTTTCTTGGCTTTCATTAAATGGATCAACATTTTATGCTATTTTAAAAGATACACATTTTATATTTATATACATACATATTTATCGTTTTCTTTTTCAATGTGTTAAGCTCATAAATACCCTGAAGAGGTGCTCTCAACTCCCTATTCTTCTCTTTCTTCTTTACTCAACCAGCATGTTATCTCGTGCAATTTAGTTCTGATGATAATAGATATCCATTTTGTTTGGTGGTTTTGTTTCTTTTCTACATGACAAAAAGCTGCATTAAACTATTAACTTACTTACATTTGTACTATATTTTACATAATTGCTCTTGATCTGTTTATTTTCTTGCTGCAGTATTTTCTTTGTGTCTCTTAAGACTGCTCTGTGCACTATGGTCATTTTGTGGACTCATCCACTCATCCCATTATAGAAGTGAGAAAAGAGCATGTAAGATTTCCTTCCTTCTAAACCCTGCTCCAGGAATCAGACTCTAAACTGTCTACCGACACCCTTCCCTTCCACCCCAAAATCCATCTTGGATCATACCTGTGTTAATTTTATGTATAAACTTAGATGGGTTAGGACAAGTCCAGACAGCTGGGGAAGTATTATTTCTGGGTGTGCCTGTGAGGGTGTTTCCAGAAGACAGTGGTATTTGAGTAAAGAAGATCCACCCTTGCTGGCATCCTCTATTCCACTGAGGGCCCTAATGAAATGGAAAGGAGGGGAATGGTGAATTATCTTTCTTTCTCTTCTGGAGCTGGGACATCCTGCCCTGGGACATCTGAGCTCCTGGCTCTAGGGCCTTTGGACTCTGGGACTTACACCAGTGCCTGTTCTCCCACCCACTTCTGAGGCCTTCAGCCTCAGACTTAATTACATCACCCGCTTTCCTGGTTCTCCGGTTTGTAGATGGCATATTGTGGACTTCTTGGCCTCCATAGTCCTGTGAGCCAATTCCCACAATAAATCTCCTCTTTTATATCTGTATACATTTTACTGGCCCTGCTTGTCTGGGAAACCTTGACTAAAACAGCAATTTATCTGTTTTCTTAGTGGTTTCTCATTTGTATAGTAGTGTCACAGATACACAAGACTGTCTGATTTTCATACCGAAAGAAGAAAGTCATTTATGCATTTAGTCTTTTCAAGAATCATCCTCAAGTCATAAAGACAGATTTTATACAGAACATATTTATGAATTTTAAAAACTACATTTTCATGAAGGCCAAAGGTTATTTGCTTAGGAGTTTTAGCAATAGATTTATTAAGTATTAATATTATAACTGAGAAGATTCTTCAATATATATAATAAAATTTATGGCAATATAAATAAAACACAGTCTGCATTTATATAATTATTTAATCAATTTCCCCTTGTTTTGTGTTTGGCTTGATGACAGATAATATAATAGAGGTAAAATCATGGCTTTAGTTACACAGCAAACTGTGAGAGATTGCTCAGTAAACTTTTCAACTCAGTGGCTCAATGACAATAGTGACAGGTTTTGCAATTAGTTTAGGCTCTTTGTTTCTTGAGGCAACTGTAAAACCTACAGTCATGTATTCACTTTCCAATGAAATTGGTACACATCATAAAAATCGTAGTTGAGTTAATTGGTGCATTGGCTGACAGGTTCAGTAAAGAGGCCGAGCCCTGAGCCATCCAGTTATTGCTGAAACTGCTCTGCTGTAACTGTGTTGGCTAGGACCATCAAGAAGGCTGTGCTTCCCCAAGGCTTATGTAAAGCACAAACTGAGAACTTTGGTATCCAGGGATGTCAGTCTGACACTTTTCATAAGCATCAAACACTCACAAATTACAAAAAATAAAAAGACTTGAGGACATTTTATAAATATCAAGTAATGATATAATTTTGCTCAGAAGTGAGTAGCAAGGAAACTTTTTGTAACTAGGTGGCAGAAAAAAGGCATGGATGATATAAAATGTATCTATTTTTAAATTTAAACATTCCTTTTTGAAAGTTATTATAGCCTAATGTTTTAAGGTCCAAGAAGTTTGGCTCTTCTTCCTCATTTGACCCCAAAGTTCTTCTCATCCACTCAGTTGGAAATAAACTTTGAACTCATTTTAAAAAGTTGCCTATTTTTGGGTACTCTGGCAAAACAAGGATTCATGGGGTGTCTATTTAAAAAGCACTTTTCAAAGACAGCAAATGTCTTAGATTAATTATTCTAAAACCTGGATACTTTCCCTTTAGGAGAGTATAAATAGAGCCAATGAACAGTGACTTCACTCATTTTCAAAGTCATCTATAGCAAATGAAAGACAGTATTTCTCAAAATGTACTCAGGACATTAAAAATTAAAAAAAATTAAAAGTACCTAAAATAAAATAGATTTTCTATGTATATTCAAAACCTCAAATTTTCCAAGCAATAGTTCCAAAAAACAATATACTTTTAAATTTCTAGGCATTGATCATTGGTTGTATAAAGGCATTTAAAACATAATCCTATTGTCTGCACACAAAAGAAGAATAGTAAGCCATTGACTATAGTATTAAATGAATTCTAATGTTACATTCAAGCTCTTGTACAATAATTTTTTTCTTCTTCCTGATATATTGGATTGATCCAACATATTTATAGTTTTGTAGGGACACTGGAATCTCCAGCTTTCTTAGGAGATTTGGATCTGTCACATTTGGTAAATGGAGATGGATTTACAGTGACACTAATGAACCTTAAATTTTAGCATCTTTTACCCTTCAGTGCCTTTAGAAGGGATCCTAATAATGTGTTCACATGGTCATATGTAATTTAAATTTTTCAAAAGTAAGATATTTATACTGCATTTAGTCCGGACCATTGTGTATTTCTGCTTCAACTTCTCCGCTCTGTTTTCTCTCATGGTGGGCAACACTGGAGGGTCTTAAACATTTGTGAAATGTGGTTAAGGAGAAGTTGAGTTGGAGATACATTTAATTTCAGTGTTATCTCTTTTCTGATCTAACAAATATCTGCATTTATTTCTAATGTCGTTTCTGTGATGTTGCATTTTTATTGAAGAGGATCCATAAGTTGTCAGTGCTCTGGACCCACCCCTGACAGAAACCCTAACAGTAAGCCTACGGAGAACTTAGATTCTTTAGGCTCCTTTCAATTTTCCCTGTGATCAGGTTTTATTTCGAGCCTCTATCAACTATTTATCTTCTGCTACTAGTAAATTGTACCTCACCTGGCCACATCGGTCTCTCTACACTAAATATTGACTTATTCAAATATTTTCTCCATTGAACATACAGGGTGTATGATCTAAAGAAGAAAATCTTGTCATGTCATTTACAAAATTCTAATTTTCATATCCTTAGCGTAAATTCCAAAGTCTCTACTATAACTTGCAAGATAATGGGTCTTTTATCTCTCCCATTCTCAACTGTGCCCCTTTTTTACCCCAACCATCTACTCTGTGCTGCAGGTGCAGAGAGGCTGGTTCTCCATTAGCAATCCATTCCTACAGCACAAGTCCTCAGGTCTGGCCACAGTGTCCAAACTACATTGTCTTTCTAGCCCATTTAGAGTAGGGCTGGATTGGGTTGTGCATCTGATCCCATGGGAGTTTTCACTTGCAAAAACTCAAACCTGAGGAACAGGGCCTCTTGTCACATTCTGCTGGGTCTCTGAAATAAGTGATGATGTAGAAGCAGAAAAGCTAGGCTGGGAAAGCAATGTTTCCACCATGTATAAAAAAAATAGAGCAAAATAAAGACTGCAAGGAAGATTGAAAAGAGCTGCTGACTGAAGCAGAGATTAAGACCAGTGTGGCCTAAGGAAACAGAGAGAGAATCAGCTCAAGATGGCCTAGCTGTGACAGATTCCAGTTCCTCATGGGTCCTGGCTTCCCTCCCTACTTTTGAATTATGTTAGACATCCCTGGATCCTTATCATACATCCCTCCTTCTTGGTTAGACATAAATGAATTTCTTTACTCATAATAATACAATCCCTGCAAAACTGAAATACACTGGGTTCCTATTGCTCTGTGATCACTGACCTCCACACCCCTGCACACTCCTCTCTGTAGAACTTCTAACTGGAATATTCCCTTTCACCTTCAAACACTGTCTCCACATCTTACCAAAGTAACCCTTTCCTAATCATGTTCCTGGTCTCATCTTTGAGAAGGTCTATCCTGGGAAGCCTTTCCCAAACACTCTAGATTGAGATAAATATGACATCCTCCTTTTCCTTATTATTCTGAATAGATAGGAAACAACGTGAGCATACAAACTTATGTTGTTCACAGTCATATTTGTGACACTTACATAGTGCTTGGTCCATCTGATAGACCATAATTAATATTTGTTAAGAAAGGAAAGAAAAGAGAGGGCATGAAAAAACGGAAGAAAGACAGAAGGAAGACAAGAAAATAAGAAGATAAAATAAATGAAGATGTTCAATAACTTGCAAAAGTTATGTAAATGAATGGCCAACCTAAGGATTGAACTGGTCTCTATCTGAACCCTCAAATGGGTTTTTTCTTATAGTCTAACCTTCTTCACTTTATACGATAAGACACAACGCATAGAAGGTAATACGTGTTAATTAACCTTAACATATACTTTTTGTCCTGGATAAATATGGTAGCTCTGTGTAAGAATCATCTAATTTTTATTCATTAACTCATTCACATATTAAAAATATACTCTGTGCTACACATCGAAGAAGTGTAGAAGGATATGGAAGTATACAGTCTATTATAGTGAAAGAGACAGCAATTATATAATAAAGATACCATGTAAATCTTTCACTTATTTTATAATCAGATTTTTATTTGATTATTAAAAGACAAACATGAATCACTTCCTGAGAGGTGTTCTTAGTTCTATAATACATATATTCAGTGATACATATTTTCTATATATACTAAAAAGAAAAGACTACTAAACAAGGCATTGTCATAGTGTCACCTACATGAATTACCAATGCAGGAAAATAAGCCCTAAAGAATGTGGGATTGGCTGCCCATTCCTTATTGTAATAGCAACAAACATGAGGAAGAATATATTCATTTTCATAGATAATCCTTTATAAGGTAATCAGGCAGTTATTTGAAAAATATGTACTGACAATAAATAAACAAATACATGCTGAAAACCTACTTTGTTTTTCAACTCTCTGCTTGTTTTGTTACATAGCTTATCCCTAGTCCTCAAAACACCTTCAAGGTATTTGTTAGAATTCCCTGGAAACAGACTCTGAGACTCTGAGTGCAAGAGGTTTATTGGTTACAATTCTAGAAAAAATTGTCTGTAGGGGAATGAGGGAACCAAGGTTCAGTAGAAGAACGAGTTAATTGCAATTTGTTTTAACAAATGCATCAATTTATCCCACAGAGAGCTTTGAACCAAGGATGGTCATGTAAAATCAATATTATGTACCATAGGCAGTGTGTGCAATATTGATTGACAGAACAAAAAGGGCCAGGCCTTTGTGTATCCTGAATCATTGGATGCAAGTTGCCCCAGTGAGCATCCATATCCTGGAGCAAGGCAGCAGCCTTCGACGGAGGGCAAATCCAGAGAGGACAGAGTCAACACCTCCAGCTGCCTGAGAAATGAGGTCCTCAGTCCAGAAGAGGAATCTGGGCAGCACAAAAGAGCATCCACTGGAGTAAGTCATTTGGGTGGCCAATTTGCAACATTAAAACAAACTTAAGTGTTGACCTAAAGATAATATTTTTGTGCTTTCATCTTTAGGAAAGAACTGATGGTACAGAGACACATTTTCTAACACAAAGGGAAATGAAAAATTGGTAATTAGAGTCAAATATTTTCTGCTGGAGATATCTAAATAATTTAAAGTACAATTATTTGGATACTTACATTAACTTTTTATTTTAGTCAGGTAATACGATTCATTAAAGAATCAGCAAATGCCATTTTAAAGTATACAGGGATCTGTCTGGGTATTTTTTAAATGCTGTAAAATGTTTCTGCATGTTGAAGTTTTAGGGAGACAGCAGTGCTAGCTTAATACGGTGTTTTTTTGTGCGTCTCCTTTTATGTGTGTGTGTGATTAAGGCTTACTCTTTACCTCTCAACCAATCAACAATTCTAATAAACTAATCAATAGAATAACTCATTAGTCTAATTTAAAAACACTGATTTTAAGTCCATTTAAATTATATAAATTTGCCTAATAAACAGCTTGATTTTTAGTGTGCTAGCCAGGAGTGTACAGCAACAGTTTCTTAGTCACTCCAGATGAGAGGATATTTTTCCTGCAAAAGGTCCTTTGGCTGTTACTCTCAATTAGGAGTCTCTGTCTTCAGAACTCAGGAGGCATCAGTGGCATCTAAGACAGCAAATCTCAGTGTGGTGATAATTTGCCAGATCACTTTCTTCTCAAATTGCATTCAATAATTACCTTTATCTGCCAAGCACCAAAATGTACATGTGAAGTTAAAAGATAAAAAGAAAAGATGAAGGTCATGAATTAAATACATATATACATAGTAATGAGTAAATGCTAATTTTGATAATTCAAAATTTTGATAATTGCATCATTTCTCTTAATTGCTTGGTTTATATCTTGTATATAAAAATACAAAAGTTTCTAATTTTCCATTATATGCAAGCATGCACAACATACTGCACAGATGGATTTTAGATTCTTATTTGGCAAAAGAGTTTCAATAAGGATCAAAGACAAAGGAAATTGCACAGTTAAACATGAATCCATTCTTCAGATTTGCTTCTTGGCAAAAATTAAAAACCAACATTTTATTTTTGGAGAAAGACTCCTTAATTAATATTTGTTTGTTCTAAAATTTTTGTCAAGTTTTATAATATAATACATCTTAAGGCCAAACTCATGTTTAGAAATATGTACTTGGGGAAAAAGACTGTACTTTTATCATCTTTAGATTTCCAAAAGCTAGTAGGGTGCCTGGATTTCAGTGGATATTTATTGAAGGTGAAAGAAATTAGCTAAGTGATAACAGAGGCCAACTAATTTGGGTTTCTATGTACCAAGGTAATTATAGTGTTTATGGCTATGTACACTAAAATGTGATACTCACCCTTGAAAAACCATATGTGGAGGTAACTTATTAACTATGTGTACATAAAATACTTGTTTGTATAATTTCTGCATGCAGCATGGATATTTAATTACATAAATAGCATTAAATGTGAAGCAACATGCATATTATTAATATGTTGTAGAGGAAATAAATTACCTTACCAACTTAAATTTTTAGCTATATGACTTGGCATATGTTTCTGGCATCTTTAAACACACTGATATGGCTGCTTGAATGTTGGAACAGAGCTCTAAAAATAGTTGACATTTTGCTGTTTCTATAGTAACAAAGAAAATGGCTTCATACTCTAGCACTGGTTCCCACAGAGCTTAATGCTTTCTCTAGATTGCCTATATACTATACTACCATGTCACTGTAGTAAAAACTACCATTGCTTTTTTCATCCTGTCTTTGATGTGTCTTGTAACAACCTAATCACTAGTGTAACAATTTGAGTGTTTACCTGAGGTGGCTAAAGCATTCCAGTTAAGTTTCAAAAAATGCTAAGACCAGGCCAAGCTTTTTCATGGTGTGATTTGAACCACACTGGAAGTTTTCTAATACTTCATCTGCCTCAATAATATTTTATCAATGGGAAATGATTATTTTGGATTAAATAATTATCTTCCTTTTTTAATGAACTGTTCACCACTGACTATTTGGGGACCCCTAATAAATCCCATTATTTGAGGTATAGCTCTTTGTAGCATTCACACCAATTCCAGTATACTGTTTTTCTTCCACTGAATTATTCACTTCTTCAAAGTGGGGATGAAGAAACCCTAAGAAATCCTCAGTGTTGTGGACAGAGTGAATACTTAAAAAATGTTTTGCTGAGTGAGTGGTTGGTTAAATAAAAATGTGTTTGTTGGCTCTGGGAGTGGAAAATTCATCTAAACATGTCATTTATACTTGTTAAGGTTAATTAAATTCTAATATATATATCTCCATCTCCTGACAGCTCAGTGGGAGCAGTACACCAGCTGGTGACTGTGGTAGGCAGAATAATGGCTCCTCAAAGATGTCTGAGCCCAAGTTCTCAGAACCTGTGACTATATTAGCTTACATGGGAAAGGGGGATTAGGTAGATCATCAGAGTAAGGACCCTAATATCATCACAGGGGTCCTTGAAAGACAAGAATTTCTTTGGGAAAACCAGGGAGATTGCAGCATGGGAAGGTCTTGGCAGGACAGTGCTGGCTTGAAGGCGGAAGAAGATGGTCACAAGACAAGAAGAGCAGATGGCCTCTGGAAGCTAGAAAAGGCAAGGAAACAGACTGTCTCCTACAGTTCCCAAAAGAATGTGGCTCCAATTAGCCCATTTTGAACTTCTGACCTACACAACCACAAAATAAGAAATTTGTGTTGTGCTAGGCTACTAAGTTGGCGGTAATTTGTTACAGCAGCAACTGGAAACTAACACAGCAGGGAACAAAAAGGAGGAATTTTCAATAATAGACAACAGATGTAGAAATATAGGATTAGATAATTTTGTTTATTGGAAGACTGATTAATGCAATGATAACCTATGGTAATTTGAGAAAACATTTGCCTCTACAGAGGACAATCTCTGGTATAAAACAAAATAAAAGTAAATATATTTAAAAAATTTTTTCATTGTATTTGATATTTCTTTTTTATTGCATCTTTTTATTGGAAAAATCTGAGTATAATAATTTTTATTACTCTATTTGAATGGGAAATAGATTAAACTAATATGGAAAGAATAAATGAGAAGCGAATTCACTGTTGCTGGCATATGATTCAAAGTATTTTTGTCCTGTTGATACAACAGTTATTTTAAGGATTATTTCCATACAATAATGCACTCTAATTCACCAGCTTTACTGCACTGATTTGAAAAATATATGACTTTACTGCTAATATTGTAAATATTATTTTATAAATATATGTGATATATAAGGGATTTTTAAATTCAACTCTATTCATTTCTCCTTTATAAATACTAGCATAATAATTCTATTTATCTAATAGAACACATTCCAAATTTATTAAAAAACAGACATTATAATATATTTAATTTTTTAAAGCCAATTTAACCTTTAATACTGTTATACTTTTTGAGATCCTTAAATAGTTTCTCACTCTCAAAAATATGATGTTGATACGTTTATTCAAGACAATCTATTGAATACTTACAATGTGTAACTAAGATGGATAAAAATTTCAAATAGATAATACACTATTTTATGGCTTGTGCTTCTTAAAAGGAGCAGTTGTATCATATCAAAATATCATCCTGCCCAAATCTTACCCAATCCAAAACTTGCTTCGTTTCAGTTATATTCACTTAAAATCTTCCCGTACAGATTTGTTCATTTGAAAGATGTATTAAATGTCTAGTTTTAAGCAGAGGAATGGCATGTTCTTATTTATGCTTTAAAGCTTATACCTTGGTTGACATGTGGAGAATGGTTTGTAAGGGGGCAGGAGGTACCATGGAGATGAGACTACAGCAGATGCTACCGCAGTGTTCTAGAGGAGCCACATGGTGGCTTGGTTTAGGATAGTTGTAGATTATATGGGAAGAATTTGATATATTCAAGACACGTGGATATGTTGGAGAGTTAAATTTAGCAGGGAGTCTGAATGGATACAATGAATAAGGCACGCCAGGAACATGCTCTAGGGTTCCAATATGAGCTACTGAATGGATGTCTACTGAAAGAGACAGACAGGTACAAAAGCAGGTTTGTTTATGGAGGGTAGTTTATATGGGGATTTGATAGTAATATTTTGAACATGTTAAGTCTAGATGGCTACTGGGAACCCAAATGGAAGTTTTTAGTAGAAATTTGTATATATAAATATGGAATTTCAGAGATACGTTTCAGTTTATAAACAGATTTTGGAGACATAGACTTATAAATGGTCTCTAAAACTATAGGCCTTTGTGAGATTCCCAAGGATATGGGAGTTATAGACAAGACCTAGGGTACTCCAATATTTGGGGTTTAAGCAGAAACAGAGGAACCAGCAAGGGAGCCTGAGAAGAGAGTCTGTGATTAAAGGAATACAAGGAAAAAGTGGCGTAACAAATCCAAAAGAGTTACATTGCTTTGACATTGACAAAGTGAGACCTTAACGACTTCAAACAAATTAAGTTAAAATATTTATCAATTTGAATATTGAGTAGTTATCGTTTTTACCTTATATCTTTCAATGCCAAAGTAAATAAACTGTTTATTGTATTGAAATATACAGATGTTTTATTTTCATAATAAGTTTTGCCATTTGGATATTTCTAACTTTTATCTAGCAGATATTTACCCACTCGGCCAATTTCATGTACTTATTTTATAATATGAAATGTTAAATTATCATTATTCAAAAACTTATTTCATTGGAATCAATTTATTAAAAGCTGTTGGACAAACACTTATTTCCATTGTGAATATAAAACAATTGCTTTTTCATTTATATTTCATTTCAATTCAATGAACAATTACTGAGTGCATAGTGTTCTACCTGCTGCTCTTGTTCCTGGAAGTTAAAACGATAGCAAGGGCTTATGCTTTGTGACAAGTATAGCAATCAGGTTGAATTTGGCTGAAGTGACCAAAGTAATAGTTATAAGATAGACATTTATTTCTCCCTTATGGAAAAAATACATCAAGTATATCAAAGTAGTTATTCCAAGGCTGGTAAGGGTAATAATTACCCAGAGGAACACAGTTTTTTCATTCTTCTATACTTGGCTTCCACTTTATGGTGCCATTTGGCTCCAGTCTGCTTATTCTCACTTTAACTAGCAGGAAGGAAGAAGGAAAAAGACAGGATCCGTCCTTCCCTTTCCAGACACTTCATGGAAGTCTTACGGGACACTTCTTTTCATATGCCTTAGATCAGAAGTTAATTATATAACATGACCATTTACTAAGAACATTAGAATATGTAGTCTTTATTATGGGAAACCATATTGACCATCTAAAAATTTGGGTTTCTTTTAATAAATAAGAAGGAAGAGAACAGGTATCGGGGCAATTTTGCAGTGTAGACATTCACATAAATATTACACAGACAATTAGGAGTGGAGGAAGGGAAAGTCTTCTAAACACAGAAAATAGCATGAGCAATAGCATCCAAAAGAGAAATGTGAGTCACTTTAGTAGGAATATATAATTACATAAGTTTTTTTTTAAAAAAAGCAAAAGTTAGTAATTTGGAGGATGCATAAGACTAGAGAGTTAGACAGATGAGCCTTACACAGAGCATTGTAAGTTAGGCCAAGGAACTGGATTTGCTTTGGAAAATTCAGGGCACTGTGCAAGGACTTTAAGCAGAGGATTGACATTGTCCACAGTGCATTTTAGCTAGATTATTTCGGCAGGATTGCAGAGCATGGATCTGAAGCAGAACCATGTTAGAAGTAGGAACGTAGTTTGGATGATAACACGAGACTTTGGGAAGACGAGGAGACTCTCAAGCAAGGAAAGGTAATGGGGAGTGTTGTGCAATAAAGGATTTGAAAGAGAGATAAAAGATCATCGGTATCTTTTATATGGTAAGGCAGTTTTCACTGACAGGCAGGGGGAAAATTTTTTTTTTGACTTTATAGAGTACCTTGCTGTCGTCTTCAAGACTAAGAAATTTTGGCTAAATAATGTCTAAGTATTTCGATTAAAGTGAGAAATTCTATCTGGAAACTTACCAATCCAGATATTTAAAATTAAATATTTGATGCAGATAGTACAAAATACCTAGAATATTCTTATATCTTCTCTGTGAACATAGGAACAACAAACTCAATTTCTCCTACACTACTTTCATGAAACAATCAACACAGAAGAAGACTTCGGTGACCAGACGTGTGGGGGTATTTCCCCCCACACACCAAGCAAGTGATCAGTCTGCAGCAGACACCAGCTGGGTGTCTTCCAATTCAATTCTGACATTTTCTATCTGGAGATAGGGTCAGATCCCACAGGCAGAGGACTCAGTCCCACAAGACTGTCCCCCACCTCCAGTGCCAATCACAAGCTGCAGATTTTTGTACCTGTCCGTCTGACCAACCAGCTATAAACCAGGATTCCCATGGCCCCGCTTTTGGGTTCAGTTAATTTGCTAGCAGCTCACTAGAACTCAAGGAAACACATATTTACCAGTTCATTATAAAGGATATTACAAAAAATATCTAGTGAACAGCAGATGGAAGAGATGTACAGGGCAAGGTATGTGGGAAGGGTCTTGGAGATGCCATGACCTCTCTGGGAATGCCATCCTCCAGAAACCTCCATGAGTTCAGCTGTCTGAAAGCTCCCTTAACTCAAGATTTTTTTGAGATTTCTATGGAGGCTTCATTGCATAGGCATGATTAATTACATCAGTAGCCACTGGCGATCAACTGAAACTTCAGCCCCTTTCCTCTTCCCCAATATCTGGGAGTAGGGCTGAAAATTCTAACCTTCTAATCCTACCTTGGTCTCTCCAGTGAACAACCCTCATCCTGAACCTACCCTAGGGTCTGCTGGCCACCAGTCAACACATCAGAATACAGCAAGACACTCATCACTGCGGAGATTCCAAGGATTTTAGGAGCTACATGCCAGGAAACCTGAGGGAGACCAAGTATGTGTTTTATAACATCACATTAACTTTTTTTTTTTACTATGTCTGAACTTCAGAACATAGTATGATTTATGAAACAAGAATAAATGTTTAATTGTTCATATTATTTTTCACTCTAAATCCAGATGTTTGTTCTAAACTTACATAGAGCATAAAAGTACATTTCAAATTTACTACAAACAAATCATAAGAATTTTATATCTCTAGGTAAATATGTAAGAATTAGGCAATTTTAAGGTAATTTTTGCAATTTAATTTTGCTAGCTGTGAATTTAGAAATGTCTATGCATCTTTCATTGTTACTAATATAAGGTGATAGACATCTTAGCAACTGTATGTGTCTTTTATAAACTTTAATTTACCTATTCATTTTATTTCAATTTTAACTAGGTAATGAATAAAAAGGCAGCTTAAGGCTTTTTTTGTTGTTGTTAATTTAAATT
Source organism: Lepilemur ruficaudatus (assembly GCA_963574885.1). NCBI lineage: Eukaryota > Metazoa > Chordata > Mammalia > Primates > Lepilemuridae > Lepilemur > Lepilemur ruficaudatus. Next base: position 41,632 of record CAUYRT010004269.1, read on the forward strand.
ACAGAAGATATGGCTTAGACACTAATTTGAGAAGATCCTGGAAAGTGATTTATGATTTATTTTTTGACTACTAGGCAGTGGTCATTTAGAAAGCTAGATTAAAAAAGATAAAACTTTACAATGTTGTATTTTAAAATAATGGTATTAAACATTGCTACACATGTGCACATATGTCAGAGGAATGATACATTTCTTATAATAATTATTGGTTTTGTATCTCTTGATTTTCTTTGATTTTGGTGTATATTATTTACAGGATAAATCACTGTTCAGATAGCATTTGTTACTGTGATTAACACAGAATTACAAGATCAATTCTTTTACCCCAAATAAGAAATAAAAACAGATAATTAAATGAATGTATGAAATTAGACATATTAATTAAATTGACTAACTTAAACTATCATTCAATTAAAATTAGTTAATTATAGATAAACTGATTTATTTTTGTCTTGGGGATTTTATAATGAATTTGATATTCATCTACCCTTTATCAGTCTTCTGCAGGGTTGGTTTCAGTGTAACTTTATTTTGTTTTATTTCAAAGTACAATGAGAGTACAAATATTTTTGGCTACATGGATCACTTTTATAATGCTTGAGTCATGGTTATAAGTGTGCCCATCACCCAAATAGGGTTCACTGTACCCGTTGGGTAGGTTTTCACTCATTCCTTCCTTTCCCCTCCCCTCTGCCTGATTTCTGATAAATTTTACTTTCCTATATGCACATGACAGTTTGTCAGTTAGTTCCAATTTAATAGTGAGCACATGTGGTGTTTGTTTTTCCATTCCTTAGATACTTCACTTAGGATAATGGTCTCCAGTTTCATCCAAATTGTTGCGAAGGGCATTAACTCATCCTTTTTTGTGGCTGAGTAGTATTCCATGGCCTACATAATAACACATTTTGTTAATCCACTTATGAATTGTTGGGCACTTGGGTTGATTCCACATCTCTGCAATTGTGAATTGTGCTGCAATAAGCAATCAAGTGCAGGTGTCTTTTTGATAAAATGACTTATTTTCCTTTGAATAAATACCCCATAGTGGGACTGTAAGATCAAACGGTTCTTTTAGTTTTAGTTCTTTGAGTTGTCTCCATATTGTTTGACATAGAGGTTGTACTAATTTGCAGTCCCGCCAACAGTGTATAAGCATTCCTTTCTCTCTGCATCCAAGTCAGCAATTACTATAATATTTTTGGACTTTTTAATAAAAGCTATTCTAACAGAGGCAAGGTGTTACCTTGTTGGGGTTTTAATTTGCATTTCCCTTGTGATTAGTGACATTGATCATTTTTTCATACGTTTATTGGTCATTTGTCTATCTCCTTTTGAAAAGCTTCTGTTCATGTCTTTTGCCCACTTTTTTGATGGGGTTGTTTGATTTTTGCTTGCTGATTTGCTTGAGTTCCTTATAGAGTCTGAATATTAGCTCTTTATTGGATGTATAATAAATGAAATTTTTTATCCCATTCTGTAGGTTGTCTGTTTGCTCTGTTGATTATTTCCTTGGTTGTGCAAAAGCTTTTTAATTTATACAGGTCCTGTTTATTTTGGTTATTGCTGTGATTGCTATTGGGGTCTTCTTCATGAATTCTTTGCCTAGGCAGATATCTAGAAGAATTTTTCTAACATTTTCTTCTAGAATTCTTATGGTTTGATGCCTTAGATTTAAACCTTTTATCCATCTTGAATTAATTTTTGTGAGTGGTGAGAGATATGGATCCTGTTTCATTCTTCTGCATGTGGCTATCCAGTTGTCCCAGTACCATTTATTGAACAGAGATTCTTTTCCCTGGTGTATATTGTTGTCTGCTTTGTCAAAGTTCAGTTGGCTGTATGTGGATAGTTTTATATTTGGGTTTTCTGTTCTGTTACATTGGTCTATGTTTCTATTTCTCTGCCAATACCATGCAGTTTTGATTACTGTAACTTTTTAGTATAGACATATGCAGAAAAAACATTCAACAAAATTTAGAGAAAAACCATCGAGACAAGCTGGACATAGAAGGAACCTGTCTCAAAATTATAAAAGCCATATATGAAAAAACCATAGCCAACATCATACTGAATGAGGAAAAGCTGAAAACATTCCCACTAAGAACTGAAAGAAGACAAGGATGCCCATTGTCACCACTTCTATTTAACATAGTGGTGGAATTCCTAGCCAGAGCAATTAGACAAGAGAAGGAATTAAGCATATCCAAATTGGGAAAGAGGAGGTCAAACTATTGCTTTTTGCTGAAGGTACGATCTTATATCTAGAAAACTCCAAAGATGCCACCAAGAGACTCCTGGAATTGATAAACAAATTCAGCAAAGTCTCAGGGCACAAAATCAATGTGCACAAATCAGTAGCATTCCTATGCACCAATAATAGTCAAGCTGAGAGTCAAATCAAAGGCTCAATATCATTCACAATAGCTATAAAGAAAATAAAATACCTAGCAATAAACTTAACCAAGGAGGTGAAAGATCTCTACAAAGAGAACTATGAAACACTGAGAAAAGAAATTGCAGATGATACAAACAAATAGAAAAAGATATCATGTTCATGGTTCAGTGGAATCAACATTGTTAAAATGTCCATACTACCCAAAGTGATCTGCAGATTCAATGCAATGTCCATTAAAATACCACTGGCATATTTCACAGATCTAGAAAAAAATACTTCAATGCTTCATTTGGAACCAGAAAAGAGCCCAAATAGCCAAAGCCATCTTATGCAAAAGGATCAATGTAACTTTAATCATTTTTAATTCAAGTTACTAATATCTCTTTCATTTTAACTTTCCATGCAGTTATATGCTAATATCTATGCCTATAATTCAGTCTTCAATGTAAAGTACATACATTTCAGGAGGATTTTTTGTGTGCTTTTGTAGATATAATTTTTCAGTCTATAAATGAGTTTAAATTTTACTAAATATATTTTTTAATCTTTAATATAATAGGTCAGAAAATACATCATTGGATACTTTTTGTACATCATGAAGACTTTTTATTACTTATGACTTCTTATTTTCTACCTGATATACCCTTCAGTGATTCCAGCAAAACAAAAACAATACATTGAATGAACTTTAATGTTAGTACAATTTATTCATAGATTATTTTTAAACAATTTAGCTCCCAGCAATAATTTACATTTGTTCTTCTAAACAGACACAACGTCATTTTTTCACATGAGTTAATACAGTTTGCTTTATCTTTTCACCCCACTCATCCCACTCTCTGAAAAACTAAAAACAAAACAAAACAAAAAATGCCCCCTCAAAAACCAAGTATGTTCATACACAGACACGAGGTCAGAAAGGAGGAGAAGGGAAACAAAGCTGGTAGTTGTGGAAGACACCATGAAGATTGCTTTCTGTGTTCTTCCTGTTAATCTGTTGTGTATTTACTATCCAGGTCTTGCCTCACCTTTATGCAAAGAATTACGTAACATAATTTTGCTTCCCTCGAAAGGTGAATATTTCATATAACCCTTGATAAATGTATTTAGGAAATACTGGGTCTCTAAGAATGAAACATAGATTCTACTCCATTGAACCAAAACTCTGTATCAGGAGAAATCTTTTGAAAATCAAAATGGATTTAATGCCAGAGTGAGATTGACAATGAAAGGTCCTTGTTTCTTTGGTTAAAACAAGAGGGAAGAGCAAATGCTCCATCTGTGCAAGTTTCCCCTGTGAGACCAATTCTTGTTATTTAATTTGTTCACAGGAATACTTACACAGGAGAAATAAAGATGAAGCAGACTGGGCCCTGCTTTCAAGAAGCTGATGTTTGGCTGGTGGTGTTTCTTACCATGCCCAGCAAATTCTCTAGGCTTCTTAATTTTTGCCCTCAACCTGATGGCCATGTTCAACTCCAGGTACTCTTTTCGGTCTGATGGACTTCTCAGATACCCTCTCCTCCACCACCACCTGGGTGCCTGGTCCTCTAACCAAACCTCGGCCTAGCTTTCTCCTGTCATCACTTGGCGTTAGCACCTTCATCACTGATCCAATCTGAAGTCTGAATCCAGATTCATACGGAGGACTAATCACCTCCTGTGCTGGTCAGATCAAACAATGATGGATTTATTATTTTATTTATTTATTAAAACTAGGTTTAGGTAAGTATTTCTACTAGCAGAATATTCTATTCTGTTCTATTCTACTAGTAGAATAGAACAAAATCCTCAAAGTCATTGGTACTTCAGGAGTAGATACAGACTTTATTGATTCATCCTTTAAGTTAATCTAAGAGACAAAATGCTTATACCCACAATTTCACTTGACTTTCTTGTAACTGACAGTTTTCTCCCATTTTCAGCTTTTCCAAATATGGGTTTTATCAGTTTCCAAGATAAATCTCAAAGGGTCTCAGAGAGGCTAGAGGAAGTGTACTTGGAATGAAGCGTCTCACTTCCCAACTGACTGGGTGAGAATTAGGCATTACCCGTGAGCTGAATGCCACGGTCTCAAGCGGCCCATGTCAATGTCTTCCTCATAATAGTTGCCAGGTTTAGTGACCACATAAACTGCATCCTTGCAACCTTCAAAATATGCCCACTAAAATTTCCTGAAGCTCCTTTTTCATACCAAATTTAAAATTATAGGTCATCTGTATTCTATACCTCAAAAAATTAACTTCATGGAAGTAAATGATATAGATAATTTGAAGGTTATTTCATCGCAGACTTCTGGTTTGAATGAAGAATTACACACTGAAGAGAAAGTACTATATATATTTCAGAATAATTGTCTCAGGGATTTTCATTTGTTGTCAAGCTTCTATTTTCACTACACTAAAATGTATTGTTCTGGGAAGATTACTCAATTAGGTGAAATAGTATATACCATTAACAGCAAATCACATGAAATAAATTGACATTTGCACATATAAAATATTTAGTGGAATAACCTAAAATCTATAGATTGTTTTTTAAGAAAAGGTAGGAGATAGAATATTCTTCGAAATTATTGAAAATTTTAATAGCATGTAGTTTAGGGAAAATATAGGATAGCCCTTTAAAATAGAGGTAAATTACAATTGGAGTTCTTTCATAGGAATCAGCTAATTTAACCAGAAATATATTCATGAATGAGTATGACATATAGGAGTTTGTCAGGTATGTGGCATATAAGGGTTGATGCATTAGATATATCACTGGAGAACGGAACTTTGTTTTTAGTCTTAACAGCTAAGTTTAGGTTTTATCAGTAGAATTTAATTCTTTTTTTCTTAGTGGAATATGAATTTTGCTAAAGGTTTTAATTAAATAACTCCAGAGCACTTTATATCTGTTTCACTTGACTGGATACTATATTGATCTTGAGATTTTTGTCCAGTCATTATCATACCAAAAGCTAAAAAGCCAATTAGTTTTGCTCAAATATTAGACAAACAGTACTGATTCTAGCATCTTTCTGAAATCTTGTGAAGCAGAGCCATACATGTTATCTAGCATCAGATCTTGTCTTTCTAATGCCTTTAGACTTACCATTCCAGTGTAATGGGTATGGAGTATGGTCCTACTTTAACGGGTTATGTCTCATGTTTTGCAAGATAGTTTAAGAAGTGCTCAGCCTCTGTGCTGCCCTCCAGTGACTCTAGTCAGGTGTTGGTTGAAAATATAATAAAAGGAACATAAAACAATAATATAAATTATAATAATTACTCTATTAGCATAGGAAAAAACCTGCTATAAACAAATAAGCACAGAATTTTAATGGCAAACATAATAAGGTTTTATTTATCCTTCCATAGTAGTCCAGTGTCTGGTGAGGCCAGTCTCTGGCACATGTGGAGGCAGCCTGCCATGCCCCCTTTATCTGCTTCACTTTCTGACGAGCAGTACCTGAGGTGCTTTTTATTTGGGGGGTTTTTCAGACTCCTGAAATCTTTTGCTTCTAGCAAAAGACAGGGAGAGAAAATGGAGGATTGCATGAGTTTGTTTTTTGAGTCGGCTTAGAAGGGTATGTTACTTCCATCTTTATTCCATTGGTCAGAACTCAATTCCATTTCACTCCTCCTCTATACAGGGGACATGCTCACTTCTTTTCCTAACTGAAGTAACTCAATCCCACCCAGTGACCCCATTTAAAGACTAGTCCATTGTGTTTAAGTGATGAGCAGTTCTTTCTAACTGATCTAGATGTTGCTTGTGATTTGAACTAAAAAGCCATGTTATTTAGACTAGCACTCACCTTCCATGCACAATATATAATGGTAAAGTAAGAACATGATAATTGCAATAAAATTTGCTCAGAAAAGGCAGAATGGAAGACCCAGAGCAGTCCCTGCTTCAAAGCAATAAACAAAGTCTTCTTAGCATGTATTATAAAAGATTCTTAACCTGAGGTTAGGAAAAGGTCCGGTACACCCTGGTTTTGTTCTCTGATAAAACTCCATCAAAGAATATTTTTCATGATTCTTTTCTCCACCCTTTAGAAAGTACATTCTTGTCTGTTATCCTCCATGGCTGTGTCTAAAGTGGATGACGGGGAGTATGTCCTCTTTGGGGAAACAGAGCTCTGGCAGCTGCTTTGTGTCAGAGGCTCATCACATACCCTTCGGTTATTTCAGTAGAGAGTTTTAAGACTCAGCAAACAGTCATCACCTATTTTTAGACCAGGCTTGCAGTTTCTTTGGCAATACAATTTCTTCAAAAACTTAGGAACTTTTTATCTATTTGCTTCCAGATAGTTTCATGTGCCAGTAAACACAAATTTGTACCTAAAATTATTTCCCAAGCTTGACTCCTTTATTATCTCCACTCACCCTTTCTGATTGATGACAGCCACCTTGAGGCTACCTACAACAAGGGTCTTCCCTGGGTAATGTTCTTAAATTAGATTTTTCCTACTAAACTGAGTCACTTGGTTTAAAAACTTTCTTGGATTGTTACTGCTTAAGGCTGTTTTTTCCCTTTTATTCTCTCTCTCTCTGTTTTGGACTTTAGCCTTCTTACACCTCTGATGCCACTGATTGGTGGACTTTCTGCTTTCCCATCTGTCTCTCCCTGAAAGCCAGCCACTTCTTTCATGAGCAGCTCTCTTTTTTAATGACTTCTAAAAATCACCTCTTAATAATCAATGGATATTGTCACTCTTACTCTTTCCAGGGACAGCCTTAAAATTATAGGTTCAGTAAGTAGGTGGTCTTCATTTTAAGTTATCACAGATGGAATTTACTAATTTTTTTGCACATAGTAGTAAGGCTTTTCAGCCTGTGAGCCTGCTTTTTTCAGTTCCTTTGCCTCCTGCTGCCCAACCACTAAACCAACAGTCCATAATCAATTTCATTTTTGTTTTACTGACAATTAACACTATCCTTCTAGGTGAGAGTTTCTACATTTATAATGCCAGGCCTCTGTTGTAACAAACAACTTCAAAATTTTAGTAGTTTATACCAACAAATGTTCATTTCTCATTCAAAAATATTTGTTATTTATTGGGTGACCCTCTTGAAAGGTTTTCCTCCAAGTCAGTGATTCAGGGCCCCAGATGTCTTCAAACGTTGTCATTGACACACTCTGAGGCCTCAGTATCAATTACCTCCAGCTTTGATAATAAAGAAAGAGAGAAAGAAAAATGAAGTAGAAAATCCTGCTGATGTTTTTAATGATCCAGGTCTATAGGTGATGTTCATGGCTTCTACTTATATTTTATTGGTATCAGTCAAATATAACACCAAAATTCTTAACCTGACCAATTGGGGGAATTGTGGCACCATTTAATTAAATGAGAAACACTAGCTGAGATGGAGTGGGTTTGGAGACTAGGAATTCAAGTATTCAATTTGCACACGTTAAGTGTGAGACTTTAAAAGACATCCAAGTGGAGATGTTAAGTTGATGGTTGTACGTGCAAGTCTGGATTTTAGGGGTGATTTCAGCTTCAGGGATATAAATTTAAGAGACATCAGGAAATCGAAGGCATATAAAGCCACAGGAACAGACGGGTTCATTCAGGCATTGTTTGCAGCTAGGAAGAAAATAAGGGCCAGAGATAGAACTTTGGGGCCCTCCAATGTTTAAAAAGACGTGGGGAGGATCAAGCAAGGAAGTCTAAGAAGGAGTTGTTAGTGAATTAGAAGGGAAACTGGAAGATTGGCAAGCCTTGCGTATTCCACGTGAAGAAAATGTTTCAAGAAAGAAGAAATCAATGTTTTTATTATGTCAAATAAGATGAAGGCCAGGCGCAGACCACTGAATTTGCTTAAATGAAGGCCATTGGTCACCTTAACAGGAACAGTGACTTTGGAACAGTGGGGAGAAAAGCTGGATCTAATTTAGTTTTAGAGAACATGCAACAGGGAAAGGGGTGTTTACTGGAAGAGGAGGAGATGAGCTATTTTAAGGAGTGAGGTATGATGGCCTATTTGTAAATGATCCAGTAGAGAGAGAAAAAGAAACAAGAGACAAGAATAAAGGAATAATTATAGAATAAAATATGATTGAGAAGAAGAGATGGGATGGAATTTTTGTACATATAAGGAGGGGTGGCTTTAGGAAAAGGGTGTATACATTTTTAAAGGGAAAATGTTGGGTTTGTGGATTTGTGGTGAAAAGATACAGATTTTTTTTCTGATTCCCTCATTATTTTTCTTAAGAAAAAGAAAGAAGTAGGGTAACCATTCAGAGTGAGGAGTGGGCATTTGAGATGCGAGGGAAAGGGAAAAATGCCCATCTTAGACAAGGTTACGCTGTTCTCGGAAGGGACGGGGATTCGCAGGCTTCCGCAGGGGCGTGGAGGGCAGCGGGGCCCCAGGAAGGTGCAGCCCGCGAGGGTGGGTCTCAGCCGGCTGCTCACTGCCAGGGGCGCGGAGCGCGGAGCACGCAGCGCTGGTTTCAGGAAAAGCGTCGGTTTTTGTGTGTCATGAAGTTTGTAAGTATCATAGTCAAGCTTGATCAGCTTCAGGGTAGAAGGTGCTGCAGCTCGATCTTGAACTTTACAGACACATTTGAAGTAAAGACCGAACAATAGAGAAAAGAGTCTTTCTTTGTGCAGGCCTTTCAGAAAAGAAGCTGCTTTTTAACTTCAAGGTAGTTGGTTCCCACATGCCCTGCAGAGCAGTGCTGCTCAAACCAGCTTTGGGGAAAAACTATTTTTTTTAAAAAACTTGAAATTCATCTCGGACAGATACTTTTGTAAAATATAATACAAATTAATTGTTTTAAATTGAATACAAATTCATGCAAGATACAAGCCTCAGTGTTTTTATCATTAGATTCAACAGACACACAAAATATACTCCAATATATCTAATCAGAACAAACATAAAACAATAAAAATAATTGCAAATTTACACACATTATTCACTGAAAGTTCTTCATAAATGATTAATATAGAGAATAACTCCTATAGTCATGGGTATATTATTTCTCACTTTTAAATGAACAAAAATTAGTTTTTGTAAATTATTTGTGAATATTATGTGAAATAGTGATTCCCCCTATCAAGCACCTGCAAGCACTATTGGAAAAAATCTATGCATATTAATGTTTAAAAGTTTTATGCTGACAAGTAAATCTTTTTTTGCTTTTGCTTATTAACTTTTCTAATATAGGTTAAATGGACGCTTTTTACAGGGGATAATAATATCTAAACTAGTTTATATGATATTTTTTCTTTTCCTTCTTGCATTCAACACTCACACAGCGCAAGAACCGGTCTCACATAAGTATGTCAATAAGAATGGAAGACGAAATTTTAAAGCAATTTCGGCAAGCTTGGGGTACTCATCTCAACTTTTGCTCAAAAGGAAGCAAGTGCTGCTATACTTTTAAGATTCATCTGCAATCCTTTACTAGTAGTCAGTCCCAACAATTTATCCTGTATAGTTTTAGTTATATTTACATTATCTTCTGGTGGAAGAAATGGATTCTGGATCCATTAATTTCCTATACATGTGTCTTCATTTGATAGAAAATAAAATGGAAAATATGCTATCAAATTTTTAAGGTGTTCAGTGATAGCTTTTCACAGATTTGCAATAGCAAAATTGTTACCTACTTCATGGATAATTGTTGTTTATGGAACATGGCATTAATAATCAGTAGGAACTCTGTTCTTTCCAGCTTCTAACTTGCATTTGCCCTTTGTAATAGATGGTTTGGGTACCACGCCCAGATCTCCTCTCTCAGGTTCCCTTGCTGCTGAGAGTGTTTGCTGTAAGCAGCTCACGGCTGTACCCCGTGTGCCCTCACACTGCAGGGTACCGCCTTTGGTCAAGCTAAGTCTAGGCTTCAGCTAAATGCACAACCGAGCTTCCTCCCCTGACATATTCTGCTTTCCTCACTCCCTCACAGGTTTAACCAGAGAGCATACCCTCAGTAAGTCTCTGGAGCAAACCCCACATTTCAGGCCATGTTTACAGGGAGACTGACCTAAGAACTGATAACAAGGGCTGTCATTATTCTGTATTTTTAAACTTTGCAAGAAGTAAGCATTGTTCAGTCACTTAGTAAGAAGATTTGCAAAGTTAGATTTTCCTCCCAGAAATGGTTGTTGCACATTGGCAAAATTAAAATTCTGCTAGGAGATTTCTCCCAGTTAAATTTAAGTTTATAAGTATCATAGTCTGAAAATATCCTGGAGAGGATTGATCTGATATTTTATTCCCTCAAGCCTCTATCTTTCAGAAACTACTGAGTCTCTGCTGTGGTCTTTGACAATCCTAAACCTTAGATTATAGGAACATAGTTTTACCTAAGGAACTGTTTTTGGGCAAAGGGTTGGCTTGATTTTAAATTTGGTAAGTGTGAAACTAGTCCATATTAATTTTGTATATGTGGCCATCTTTAAGTGTTCTTTTAAAATATTTATTGACAAATAATAGTTGTATATATTTATGGGGTAAAATATAATGCTTCGATACATGTATAACTTGTGGAATGAGCAAATCTGACTAACATATCCATCACCTTGCATACTTATTACTTCTTTCTGATGAGAACATTTAAAATCCACTCTCTTAGCAATTTTGGATTATACAATGCATTATTAACTATAGTCATCTTGTGCAATAAGGAACTTATTCCTTCTGTCTAACTGAAATTTTGTATCCCTTGACCAACATTTCCCCTTTCCCTGCCCACTCTCCCTTCCTACCCACTAGACCCTGGTAAGTACCATTCTACTCTATTTCTGTGAGTTCAGATTTTTAGATTCCACTGATAAGTGGGATCAGGCAACATTTGTCTTTCTGTGCCTGGTGTATTTCACTTAGCATAATGGCCTCTAGACTCATCCATGTCGTCCCAAATGGTTATGTATCACATTTTAAAGTCCGTTCATCTCCTGATAGGCACTTAGGTTCCTTCCAAATCTTGGCTATTGTGAATGCTGCTGCAATGAATATGAGAGTGCAAACATCTCTTCAACATACAGACTTCAATTCCTTTGGCTATATACCCAGATGTGGGATTAATCGATCATATATGGTAATTCTATTTTTAGGTTTTTGAGGAAACTCCATACTGGTTTGCACAATGGCTGCACTAATTGCCATTCCTAGCAACAGTGTCCAAGGGTTCCCCTTCTTCCACATCTTTGCTAGCACTTACCTTTTATCTTTTTAGTAATAGCCATTTTAAATGAAGTGAGATGTTATATCATTGTGGCTTTGATTTGCCTTTCCTTGACGATTAGAGATATTGAGGATATTTTCATATATCTATTGACTTTTTGTGTGTCTCCTTTTGAGAAATTTCTACTCATGTTCTTTACTCATTTTTTAATATAGTTGTTTGTTTTCTTGTTATTAAGTAGTTTGAATTTCCTATATATTTTGGATATGTGCCCTTATTAGTGAGGTACATCAGAAGCTTGACATTAAATTAAATCAATTTATGAGGCCATAAAAATGTCGTAATAAATCTCATTCCAGTGAGAGACAGCCTGACAAGCCCGCACAAGCATTGAGAGTCTCTGGCTGAGACTGAACAAAGTATGAAATTGAAGAGGATGTTTTTGGCTTTAATTTCCTTGGAGATTTAACTCACAGGAGGAAAAAAAAATATTTTCTTTGCTAATTATTTTAGATTCAAACTTATAAAGGGATTTGATTTGTGAATTCTTCTTTCTCCACCTCCAGGACAGAGTAAGGGCTAGGGAGAATCTAGGAGTATCAGAGATAATGGAATTTGATGTTGGAAGTAGGCTTAAATGTAAATTTTGACCATCTCTATCAAGGTGATATTTTATTTTTGAAATATTTTAATATTGCCATTTGATCTCATTACAGAAATTCTGCTAGACTATATTGAGCTATGCAGAATATCAAAATGTGGGATAAATAATAAAATAGAGTGGCTTAGAGTGTTTTTAAAAATTCTATTCTTATCTATTACAGAGAATTTGGTTGCTAAATCTGATCTTACCATCAGTAGTCTCAGAAGAAACCCCAATGAAAAAGTGACTGGCATTGGAGGAGCTAGTCATAATATAACTGCAGGACTTTCCAATTAGATGGTTTATCTCCTTCCCTAGCAGGTGGGAATGTAGGCCACACCTCTAGATGGATAGATCCATTGGTAAGAGAACAAAAAACTGTCTGCCAGAATGTGACATACTAATTTGTTTTCCTTTATAAAGTTTTAGGGTAATTTTTCTACATAGCATTTGATAACTGTAACATTCCCATGTCAGGGGGCTGCCTAGTGATGTTCCAGCCTTCAAATTTAAGGACACATAGAGGTAATTTAGGCTACTTTAGGAAAAACAAAAAAAAAGAAACTCCTTAAGTCACTGTGAAATTTAAAATAATAGTAGACAAACAGAATTAAAAAATTCTAGAGATAACAAGCAGATCATCTTCAAGGGAACAAAAATCAGAATGACATTTAAATGAGAATGTGAAACAAAATTATTTTCAATTACACATAGATTCACAAGGTTTATCACTAAAATATTCTCTTGAAAATTTATTCTAGCAAGAAAACTTATTCTATTAAGAAAAATAATTTGGTGATAAAACTACAAGATATAGAAATCAAGTAAAATATCATAAAAGTTATTACTTAAATTGCTTAAATAACCAAATAATCTATGAGTTGATGATACACATGTATTCTATAAAATATGAATCTAATATCCTAGATGAGAGCAACATGCTGGTAGTTGATTTGAGAGAGAGGTAAAAGGGAATTAAGAATGTGCTAGACTGGGCAAAGATGCAGATACTGATTAATAAGAAATTGAAATAACCTAGAAGATTATCAATATAAAAACAACTATTTTCTATTGTACAAAAAATCCCTATTAAATACAAATTAGAATGTCTAGCTTATATTTTTTGATGTTGCTATAGAGTATTGGAGACCCCAAAATCACCTGAGCCGTTGAATTCATTCACCACCATCACAATCACCTAGATGGCTTATTAGAACACAGACTGCTGAGTTCCAGCCCAGGGTTTCTGATTTAGTAAGTCTGGCGTGGGGGGTTATACATTTTGCATTTCTAACAAGTTTCCTAATGATGCTGATACGAGTGGCCCAGGAACTACATTTTTAAAAACTCTACTCTAAATCACTGATCATCAGGGGAAAGCAAATTAAAGTGAAGTACTATTTTCACTGACTAAAATGGCTGAAATTAAAAAGATTGATGGCAGCAAGTGCTGGTGCTGACGGGAGCGACCGCGACGCTCCACTGTTGTTGGGGCGTAAACGGTAACCCCTTTGGAAATCCCTTGACATAGTTAACCATTTACCTATGAATGGACCAACATCCCTTATGAGTCACCTGTGTTCAATAATTTCACTCCTTTTCATTTTTCTCAAGATAAATTTAAACATATATCCCCAAAATGCGTTGTCGAAGAATATTTATACCAGCTTTATTCATAATAGCCCAAAACTGTAAACTATTTCTCTATGACTTCTGATATCCTGAATGTTGGCTGATAATTATCTACTTAGGTGGAGAAATTCTAGCCTAATTCTCCATGGCTAATTTTCGAGTTTCCATTCCTGCCTATCTGACCCGTGTAGGTCCAGCTCAGCTGAAATCATTGAGGCTATCTGGCTGGTGTTTTCCTGGTTTGCCACCTGCTGATTCTATGGTGAACAAGCTCTTTGAATGTAAAGCTGACTGAAAAATCATCACCCAAATATTTTATCTGAAACTTTTTTTGATTATATTCACCCCTTGCTTCTTGAACACAAAAATTAATGTGGAGAAAAGGTACCATAGTCATTATATTGAAAATATGTTTGAGATATTAAAAGTAGAAGTAGTTTTCTGCTTCTAACTCATGACATGAGCCCAAATCAGCTTTAAAATCATCTGCCAATGCTCATTAAGCCAAAACCATATTTGAAAGAGTCGGTTGAGTAGCAATGTGGGCTGAAGTGCCAAGTCTATTCTTTTTTAATACTGTTTAGGATATTTACACAGTAACTGCTTTTAGGAAGGATATTTTTTATAGCAACATTGGTTCTAAGAGTTTGCCAAACCTTCCTTTTTTTTTTTTTTTTTGATACATAGTATCACTCTGTTCCAAGGATAGAGTGCTGTGGAATCAGACTAGCTCACAGCAACATCAAACTTCTGGGCTCCAGCGATCCTTCTGCCTCAGCCTCCCGAGTAGCTGGGACTACAGGCATGCGCCACCATGCCTGGCTAATTTTTTACACATATTTTTAGTTGGCCAATTAATTTATTTCTATTTTTTAGTAAAGATGGGGTCTTGCTCTTGCTCAGGCTGGTCCCGAACTCCTGAGCTCAAATGATCCACCCGCCTCGGCCTCCCAGAGTGCTAGGATTACAGGCGTGAGCCACTGCACCCGGCCCAAACCTTCCTCTTAACTCCTAGTTTTTAAAAATGGTACTTATTGTATGTAATGGTAGCCTTCCATTACATATATAAATTTAGATATGGCCACCAAATAATGATAACAGCTTTCTTTGGCTGCACCGTGACTCAGGAGGAGAAATTCCAGATCATGGTGGGAAGGGAGTCACCTTTGTCACCTGAAAGTTGAAAAGAGATGGCTGTTGATACAAGAGTGGATTTGTTTAATACAACATATAATTGTGCCAAAACTTACACAGGTTTTTTTTACTCATGGCAATGCAGGCATAGACATCTTAAAGTAATTATGTGAATTGACAAGTACTCACTCTTAATTCAATGTAAACAGTTGATAAGATTGAGTTAATACTGAGATACAATCTGTTTGGATGATTCCCCACCTGCTTAGGAATCAAAAGGCCATAAGGAGTGAAATGAAACAAGAAGTTTGTTTGGCATCTCCATGTGTCCTTTTCTTCATTGTCATTGCCACCTAACACAAATCTGATTTATTCATGTTTTAAATCTGCGTTCCCAGCACTATTTACATTGGAAAAATATAATTTGCATGTCACCATCTGTGAAGAAAGATTATTAAACAATAAAGGATTAAGAGATAAACAGCAAAGCCTTGTAGCAATACATTGAGTCCAAAATATAAATGCTGAGAATCTAGAAGATTTGTTTAAGAGCTTCTGAATTGTTTTAGGTTGCTGACTCTGTTCTTGGAATAAAGAAGTATAAAAATATGCAAAATTGCTTTGTTGTTAGCCAATCTAGGAGTTTAGTTTATTTTTGATAAATATAAATATATTATAAATTTTAATTTATTCCAATTTAATTTTGTCCCTCACTTTAATGATGTAATAGTACTAAATTCAGCATGTTTTATGGGACAATTTACATACTGTGTAATGCTTGAAAAGAAATTGTATCTCCATTTAACATTTATCCTCAAGACCAGTAATTTCTCTCTAGCTAGTATTTAAAATTAGAACAACAAGCATCAAGGTCACTAATTTTGTTTCTTTTTAATTTCTGCTTTCAAAATTAATAATTTGTCTGCCCAATCATTTAACTTTCAGGAAAGGTATTTATAAAACAAAAAAGAACTGTTTTTGTGTTTAGGACATGTATTGGAATGTCACAGATTATATTCTTTCACTGCTAACATCTCTATGACACCTATCTCAAACTTTCTGGAGATGATATTTCTAGGCAAAGCAGAAAGCAGAAGAGGCATCATTGAAGTAGAAAAAGCTTAATTTATCACCATAATCTGTTAGTAGAATGCCATTGGCTCTAAACACGATCCAAATTCAGATTTTGTGAGTAAGCTTAGTAAAAGCCATTCTTTATAAGAGAAATTACTTGAAAAAATCAACTCAAAATAAATAAGATAAAAATACTGCCACCACTACCAACAAAAAGCTCAACTTGATTTGAGCTTATATTGAGAAATGCTTCCATTTCTCAAAAATGAGTCAAAATGTAGCTGATGGGAGTTAACTGGTCACTACAAAATGTCAAAATCATATTGATATAAGATTGGAGTTTGGCTAAAATCTAGAAAAAAAAATGAAAGAATGAGCAGATACCCATATGTATTGTTTACTCTATATGCCTGCTTTTGCTAATCACCTTCTATAATGCAGAATTTTCTCTGAAATCGAGAAAGAATTCATCAAACCAGTATTTCTTTACACACATTGCATAACATCATCAACTGCATTTATTCTGATTCTATATCTGCCAATATATTTTCTGATTTATAATTTTATAATTACTAAACAGGAGGGGGATGCCCAGAATTAATGACAGATGTATTCTTTCTTTTTTTCTCTCTCTCTTTTTTTAATTAACAAGATCTTTCATTGTATAGTTTCGTTTATAAATTTTTCTACTGTGAGTTTGGTTAGTGTAAATTGATCACCTATAAATGCAACTGAGACAATCTCTATGATTATACTAGGGGGTTACAGATGGAATAAATACATAGGTTGTTTTTGGTTCCTGGTAAGTGTAAATAATGCCACCTCCCAGGCCTCTACTCCCCAAGGTTTATTGTGTTATTAGTGATATAAATATGTGTTTTTAGAATGATAATGACATCAGGAAATGGACTAAAATATAGATGATAAAACTTTAAGAGTAAATGTCTTCTGGTACTAAGATATAATTGGGGAAAAGAGTCACAAAGAGGATGAAGAGTACATAAAAGTAAATACCAAAGAATGTAAAACAGGAGTTGCCAAGAGTGGCGATGGAAATGGGCTAGCCATTGACGCCTTCCTTAAGGTATTCTTTCTTTCTGTTATTTCCTTAAGGTATTTTTGACATTGAGATTCCAGGACACCAGATTGAGTTCTACCAATAAGGAGGTGAAAATATGAAGGTCATATCTAATTTTTACCATAAAGGATATTTATCAAGATATTCTTGCTAAGAGGCATCAGTGTTCAAAGGATATGGTCAGAGAAGGGAGTGATCAATATGGACTTATTTTAGTAAGATCATAGGTTTTACTGGAAGAGAAACTGAAAAATGTTCTAAGCAGATTATTATATAACTTCCATTTACAACATGGAATGAATTTTCCAAGTCAAGAAAAAAAAGGCTAAATTATGAAAAATGTCAGCTTCCCCAAAGAAAAAAAGGGTAAACTGCAAGGTTGATCCTTTATGTGGCTATACTTCACAACTAGTTTTACAGAGTTCACTTCTTGTATTGTGTGTCCCAGAGAGACAGCCACAAAGTACTAGTGGGACGTCTTGTTTTGAGTCCTAAACTAATGTATTTGAAAAAGGTGTGTGAAATACAAACTTAATAATAAGACATTCTTAATACTTTCTATGATATAGTTTCTTAAACATTATATTAATAGATAAAATCAAATTGTTTAGTTAAAATTTAGCCTTAGCTTTGTTTTCCATACTGATAATTTTGTGCTAAAGACAAAATAGTCCACTGTTTTATGATTATATCGTTGCAAAAAACAGCTGTTTTAACACAACACTTTTATGTTGTGGTGTTTCATATTACTATGGGAGGGAGTGATGCACACAGTATATCTGTCTAGACACCTTTGTGCATGTGACACTGAATGATGGGTCATGTGTAGGTCATTGCTCTCAAGATATTAATAAGAATTATGCCAAAGTGAATGATTAAATACAGGAAATGATAAGACAGCAATAAAAAATAATCTTGTGCATAGTGAGTAAGATAGGCTAGATTACCACCTATTTTTTGAGGCCATAGGAAAAGGATGTACAGGACATAAAGATACATGTATATGTATTAAACTGTGCATAAGAAATGTAGCGTGGAGGGATGAGGTTGACTCAAGGTAGACTATCTGGTACCTCAGCGTGAGCTGGCTAACGTGAGAAGAACTTGGTTCTGAATTGGAAACACCAAAGCTGAAGCTAAGTTTGTTGACTGCCTGGAAAAAAGGTATGTGTTTGTACTCACCATCAAATTGGGTTTAACTGATCAACACCTAAGTGCACATACAGTAGCAACATTCATCAGTCGTCGGGCAGACGGGGGTGGGGAGGAGGGGATGGGAATATACATACATAATGAGTGCGGTGCGCACCGTCTGGGGGATGGACACACTTGAAGCTCTGACTTGGGGGGTGGAGGGGCAAGGCAATATACGTGTCCTAAACATTTGTACCCCATAATTTGCTGAAATAAAAAAAAGGTACGTGTCATTGTCACATCATTTCCCTCAAAGTATTAATAGAATCATTAAGTGTCATCTGAAGTCAACTTGGAACGAGATTTAAAACAAGAATCTATGCCTATTGATGATTAAAGATATTACATTATCACGTAAATTTCTGTGATAGCCAAGCTGTTATTACCACATCATATAAACACATAGATCTTTAAATATATTCACTACTGCTAGCCAAGTTGAGTCATATATTGAATATGTTAAATTCAAGTAGTCTTTAAAAATAGTAACCAACAAACAACGTCTTCAAATGAAATCTTCCGTGGAAATACAGTATCTAAACATGAACATGTGAAGGTGATCTGGCTGGTGTGCCGCACAGAGCAGGAGTGCCAGTACTTCATCATCTCTCCCCACCACCCCAGCCTGACATGTTAGGTGAACCCTTAGACTCCTAGTCATTCCTTTCCTGTAGTTTTAAAATTACTGATTAAAATTCAGTGACAACCTGACATGTATCTGATAATAAGTGTCTGGTCAAACAATCACTTTCTAGAAAATATTGAATTTGGCGTCAACAGCCAAGTAGGTTTCTGACCAACATAGTCAAAAAGTTAATGTAATTTTCGGCCAAACTCAAGCCAGACATTTGATGAAAATCTTATGACCAAATATACATTTTCCCTTAGATAAAAAAAATGCTACATGTATAGTTTAATGTATCAATACTTTATATAATCTTTGCAAACTTCTAGATGAGGGCTGCTCTTCCAGTTCTAGTATTCTAAACTTACTGTGTCAGCCTGATAATCACAGCACTTTTGGGGAAGAGGGTACTTAACATATTTCTTGAAGACTGAGGTTAAGATGTCGTGGGTCTCCTTTTGGCTTTAGAATCAAGCATGCCAATGTAATCGACGGAAATAATTACTCACAGTGGAAACTTAATATAAATATAATATGAACATAAAAATAATATGACATACTTGGTATATAAGATGATACAGACTTGTGCTCTGTGCTTATTCATACACAATAGTGAACATCTGGACATTTGTAGATAATCATATAATTAAATGTCATTTATTTATTTTTTTTCTCCAGTATGTGGCCCTATGTAGTCTAGACATGAGTGAAGAGAAAAAATTGTTAAATTCAAACTTTTGCTATGTCTATGGTATCAAAATTATTGGGTGAACCTGGTGTTTTGCTATGTCTAAGAGGCAATTTGAACTGTTGATCAATCGACTGTGCTGTTTAAAAGAGTTTCCTGATCCATCATGTGACCAAGAAAACAGTAATTTCATTCATTATATACAAAAAGGGATTATATCCTTTTCACTGACTTATTAAACTGATTTTTTTTTCTTGTACATAAACGATCTCTTAGTGGAAAATTTGGTGCTTTTTGTAGTAGAATGCAGTAATTTTTCAAGCCATCAGGATGTTGTCTCATATATTGAAGCGATAATTTACAAAATAGTAAACTGAATATTAATTTGCTCAATGACACTCAATGGTTCAAAAGAACAGGCATAGCTTTCCAAAGAGCCTAACTAATTCCCAGGGTGTAGTTTACGTATTAATAGATTTTAGCTTTTTGTATAACTTTATACTGGTCATCATTGCATGTCCAGATTTATTTATCTCCACAGAAAACAACAATAACAAAAGGAGCCGTAAAGCTAGGACATTGAAAAGAGAAGTTATCATGTATTTAAATTTGAAAACTGCTTTACTCTCATTTTCATTACTATGATAATGTGGGTTTGTATTAATCTCCTAATTTTACTGTTGAATAAGCTGAGACACAAAGAGGCTAAGTTACTTTTCCTAGTTTATATGGTAAAAGTGAATTGGTAGCAAAACTGAAATTACTTCTATGGAGTCCTCAGTCCATTACTTTGCTCACTGAATCATTTTGCATTTCTACTTTTTGTGAGGACTGTTTTACATTAATTAAGGAGCCTGACAATAAACACTCATTTACTCATTTTTGCTTTTTATAATGAAAAATGTTGTTGAATTCAATGCCAAAAAAAAAAAAAAAGTCTTTTCTCTGGCATTCACATTAGCCCCAAACAGCTGAACTGGATGTTTGTCAAACTTGGCAAGGACTGATGTCTGACAGAGAGTAAATCCATGCCAAGTTCCATTTGAAATGAAATGTTCTGCCAAAGTTATAAGCAACTGAAAATTGGGACTTCACATTAATCTGCCATTTCATATACTCTACCAATGTTTCATAAAAAATCATATTCTAATAAGTGATGTTGATGTTATTATAAAATTTATGTGCTATATGTTCTTTAGTGCTAAATTTTCCAAGGAAAAGGACTCTGCTAAGTTTAGTCATTGGGAGGCTCATTAGGTATTCAATTTATATTTTATGCTTTTTTATTACTCTCTTTCCTCATATGTAGCTCTCTCTTCCCATGTATGTTTTGATTCTATTCTCAAATTTAAATCTAGTTTTACTACTGTTCTTGCTTTCATTACATTTTTATGTGAAATGCTTTAGAAATATCTAGCTATTTTATTCATGTAACTCCATGTATGTATGAATTTATGGTAACCTTACTGTCCACTAAAGGCAAAATTTAGTAAGAGTCTTGACTACTTTCTTCTCTTTTTCTTCTTTTTACTAGAGGAAGAAGCATACTTCCACCTGGAACTTCCCTTAGAAATGAAAAAGGCTAATTGAATATATGCAATGTATTGGCCGAGAACTTTAAAACCAGAATACTTTGTACTACTTTTGGATTTTCAGAAAAATTAAGCCTAACAGGTGAGAATCTGTTGAAATAGTGCTTCCCTAATACCTAGTAAATGCTTCACAATTAGGTTCTCTGGTTAATGCTGCCAGTTATGTAATGACTTCAAGAAGCTGGATGTCCTGCCCTTCATCCAGCACTTGTATCTAACCTGTGTCCTAAAGCAGATACTTGGCAGTGATCATGGATTATCCCTTTCCCTTGAGCCTCATACTGCAACCCTGCTGATTCTACTTCCTAAATGTTTCTTGATTCCCTTTGCATTTCTACTACCATTTCCATTTTTTCAATCAGAACCTCAACTTGATGACTTCAACAAATGTGGTCTTGCTGCCTCTCTACACACTTCCCTCCCATCCAATCTTTTCGGGCTTACACAGTGATCTTTTAAATAGAAGTCTGATTATAAATCTCATTCCTTAAAGTCTTTTGCTGCCCTCATGGTAAAATCTAAACACCTAACTCTGCTTAACAAGCCCTTCCACCATCTGGTGGTTCTTCCACTCTGGATGAATCTCCTGACACCTCTGTGTTAAGCTTTCCATTGTAGATCCCTGTTGCTCTTGTAGATTCCTGTACCATGCAACAGTGACACCACAAGCTGTAGCTATGTTGTAAAAATCCATCTTTAAATATCCTCCTTTCTTTTCCTGAATAATTCATGTACATATTTCAAGACTGAGCAATAATATTTATACTCAAGTTTGCCTCCTTTCTTGTTCATCCCAGCTTCACTAAGTGCCCTACACCCTGCATTTGCATCACTACATTCAATGTATTGTGAAAGAGTGGCTTGCACCTTGGCTGTCTCCCTCGCTAGATCCTGAGGACAGCAAGTGGCTTATCCAGGTTTGTAATTTCAATATTCCACAGTGCTTCCTGCATGGTAGTACGCAGTTCAAATTTGCTGAGTAAACAAATGAATGGACACATCCTTTTTCCTCTGTGTGCTTCCCTATACTCCTTCAACTCTCCTTACCAGGCTCATAAGGCAAAACTTCATTGTTTCTTTATGAAATAAAAGATTTATGAAATAAAATAACTAGGAAAAGTGAGCTGTATCATAGGTAATAATTATTTTAGAACAAATTATTTAGTGGGCCCTATTCCAAGAATTTTACACACATTAAAAGAAAGGAGGATATTTTACATGGACCTGTAAAATAGGTACCATTAGTAATAGCAATTTGCAAATGGAAAAACCCAACCAGGGATTTGAAAGTTAAGTAGCTTACCGGACCAAAATCCCATAGCTGATAAGGAGAAGAACCCATATTTGATCCCAGGCTGTCATATTCCAAAGCTATGCCTTTATGAGATACATATTTATTTTATCTTAAAATCTCTTAGTGTCATCTTCCTACAACTAAAACTATTGGTGTGGACACAATCACTGAAAAGCATAACAATAAACCTTTACAACAGTACAGATAACTTTTGTTTTATGTATTTTATAATTATTCTTATAGTACACGGGAGAGGGAATAGTGCTTAAAATCAACTCAGCGATTTAACTAATTTTTATTTGTTTATTTTTCAGTTTTTCATCCATCAGTTTTGTAGATACAGACCTTGTCTGTTTGTAACTCTATCCATTCCCTTCCCTAACACTTCCTCAAAAGTTAAGCTCTCAAACCTCTGAAAGAGGAAAGAATCTGCAGAAAGCGTCAGAATGGGGTCAGTTGCAGCTTTAACATTCTATTTTTATCTGCTGGGGTTTCAACAGCCCTTCCTTCTGCTCTTGATGGTTTGAAAGATTACTTTGTAAGCTAGTTATGTCACCACGTCACATAACAAAAATGTTTGGAGCACTTTTATAACAATAGAATCTTTTTCATTCCTTTTTGCTTTGGCAGCTAAGATTGGTACAAAGAAGCATTGGGAGAAAAGTAAAGATGGCCAAGATGGTAAACACTTAGCATAGCAAATTTCCTTTATTTTTATTGACTTAGGCAAGTCCCTCAGGCTAAACTGGCTAGAAGACTAACATAGTGCCTGGGGAGGAGACTGGGATGAGGTCACAGGGAACTTCTTCACTATCATGAAAATTTACGCATGGTTTCCAAGAAGATTCCTTTCTAGCCTTCTGAAAACCTGTTCTGGTATTCCCTTGTGGGGAATATTCATATAATTCAGATATGCAATTTTGATATTAATTTTCTTCCATATGCTCAGGGTATTGTTGCCAGATACTTCAAATAAAAATACAGGACACCCAGTTAAATTTGAATTTCAGATAACAGATATACTTTTTTTGTAGTATAAATATGCCCCATGAAATATTCTATGTTCTATGCAATACTTATACTAAAAAAAGTTTTGTTTATCTGAAATTTAAATTTAACTGGATGTCCTGAATTTTGTCTGCCAACCTTACTTAATTCAGGAACTTTTTCAGTTTATTTACGTAGAATTTCCATGAGTTTCTGTAAGGATACACTACTTATAAGGAGAAGGGAAATTTATAATGGATTTAGAATCTGCTTAAATTTTCACAAATCAACTTTGGGTGTCTGAATGAAGTTGTGAAAGATGGCATGTCACCATTAGGTCTTGTTTATTCGTAAATTTGAAGAAAAAGGTAGACTTCATATTTTTTATAGTTCCCTATGAAGTTTAATTTTCCTATGTTTAAAGTTCCTGACTGATAATATACAGAAAATCTCTAGTTCTATTAGATATTTTAATACAAAATTCATCAAATTCAGAATGGCTCAGACTGTGGATGGAAAAAATCCAAACTCTGAAATATTTAACAGAAGTTTATTCTGAGCCAAATTTGAGGACCCTGACGCGGAGCCACTCCCAAGAAACCTTGAGCAAGTGGACTCGAGGTGGTTAGGTTACAGTTTGGTTTTATACATTTCAGGGAGACAGGGGTTACAGGTAAAGTCATAAATCAATACGTGGGAAACATACATTGGTTTGGCCCCAAAAGGCGGGACATCTCGAAGCGGGAGGGGAGGAGGGGGGCTTGCAGGTTATAGGTGGGTTTAAAGATTCTTTGGCTGATAATTGACTGGGAGAGTTAAGCTTTATCTAAAAGACCAGAAAGGAAATGCTCAATTTAAGATAAAGGTGTGAGCACTCTGGGAGGTCCAGACAAGAAAATGTTTCAAGTTAAGATATGCATATGCTAGGATGCTTGAGTTAAGATGGGTGTTTTCTACCTTTTAAGTGATGTTAATGCTATACTGGAATCAGGTTGGGGAAGTAAACCGCACTTTATTTGGTTAGCAAAACCTGCTTAGTGGGAATTTACCATTTGTGAGCATGACTCATCTGGCCTCCTTAGGACGGAATTTTGGGCAAAAGAAAAAGGATCAGAGTTCAGTCCTCATGAGGGTTAGGATCTCAAATCGGACAATAGGGAGAAAGATTTTTTTAAATTACCCTTGAAAATCTCCAAGTCACCAAGAAGTTCATCTGTTAGGTAGATAGTAGATAGTGCCCCCATCTTGGTCCTGCCCAACCCTAATTCTCCATACCTGGGGAAGGAGGGCATACCTTATGAATCTGCCAATCAGAACTTGGCACACCACCTGCAAAAGAATGCAGAGGACTCTCTAGCCCACCCAAGCTGCATGGATACCATAGAGTCTGGAAAGTGACCTAGAACCCACATGCCTAATTAAGGCTCAGGTCATGTGACTCCCAACTGTCCAATCAAAGTGGTTCCATGATGATCTCTGAACTATGAGGGGGGTCCCTATCCAGGCATTATAAAATAAGACGCAGACCAGAACCAACCTCTCTCTTTGCCCTTCTTTTGGCTCTCCCTTTGCTGTGACAGTGGGTCCGGTCGTCATCTGTGGCCTATGTACCCTGCTCTGTAAACCTATATTTTGCTCTTGCCCTATAATACTATCTTTCTCTCCTCAATAAACCTCATTTCGTGCTTGCTTAACTTTGGCATGTCTGGTCATTCTTCGGCCATGAGCGCTCCAAGAACTGACATTTCAGACTGAAACCTGACACATCCATAAAGCTCAGAAGCCAGAAATTTATTTAAGTTCTTCTTTGCTTATAGGCTATGGCCTCACACACCCAGGTGGCCATGGTCCAGCTGAAAGAGGGAAAGGATGTTGGGGAAAATAGGATTTCGTTCTCCCCTCCCCATCCCTTCCAAGTAAACATAGACATGTAGCTAAACTCAAATGTGTTTGTGCTGTAGCTCTGTTATATTGTTAAGATAATGGAAACATTTGAGTCTGGGTCACTGGTTTAATTTTTTGTTTTTTGTTAAGGGATAGGGTCTCCACTCTTTTGCCTACGTGCAGTCGTAGCTCACTGCAGCCTCAAACTCCTGGGTTCAAGCGATCGACTTGCTTCAGCCTCCTGAATAGCTAGGACTACAGGCATTCACCACCACATCCTGCTAATTATTTTTGTATTTTTTTTTAAAGACAGGGTCTCCTATGTTTCCCAAGGCTGGTCTTGAACTCCTGGCCTCAGATGATGCTCCAGCCTTAGCCTCCAGATTCTCCTAACTGGGATTCAGATGTGAGCCACCTCGCAAGCTTGGTTTAAATTTTTTTACAGTCATGATGGAATTAAATAGCATATGTTCATCCATTCATTCAACAAACAGCTATTGAATACTTTTGTGTACTTCCCAAGGGCAAGGATTTGTTTTTTGTTTTTATCACGGTGCTTGATTTGTCTTAACACTAGTTGCTCAGGCTGAGTTTGTTGAATAATTAGCGAAACACAATCTTTGCAGTTCATGTTCTAGTTTCAGAGATGGAGAAGTAAACAAAGATTTGCTATATGGTGTGTTAGAGGTGTCTAAAACTTATGGGAACATTGTGGAGGAAGACATTAGTTCTGCCTGGAGGAGTACCGTAGACCATGGGAGAGACATTTGAGCTAGACTTTGATGGATGAGTAGGAGTTTCCCAGGAAAGGAAAGGTGTTCCAGGTGGAGGAAAGACTCAAGTGATTCTAATATGTTTCCTTTTTGGGAATCATTAGCATAGTGTTTTAAGTGCTTTGAGCAGAGTAATAAGAGATAAGAATAGAGGTAATGCTAATAATAGCTAATAGCTATTGGGCATGTGTTATGTGCCTGGCAGTATAGCGAACTTTACACACATGATTTTATTTAAATCTCTTAAAAAACATAGGAAGTAGACATTGCTAATCCCATGTTCCAGATTAGAAAACTGATGAAAATTTATATATCCAAAGATGATATAGCTAGTGAGATGACAACCATTATGTTATATATACCTTGCTCGAATGCCATGTAGGCACATAGACTTTGTCTGTGGACTGTAGGGAGCCACTGAAGGTGATATAGTTACCTGCAAGTGTGTAGGATAGATTTAAAAGCTCTAAGTGGAGGGAGGCCAGTTTAAAAGTCTTGTACTCTTCAGTAGCATGTTGAGGGCCTCAGTTCGGTCTTTGAGCTTGAGCAATATGAAGGAAATATAAAAGGTGTAATCGAGAAGACTTGATGAGCTGGGTGTGGTGGTTCACACCTATGATCTCAGCCACTCAGGAGGCTGAGTTGGGAGAATCACTTGAGGCTAGTAGCTCAAGGCTGCAGTGAGCTATGATTGGGCCACCGTACTCCAGCCTAGTAGAGATTATGGACACACAATTATGTGCTGGAGGAAAATGTCATTTATTTTTTATGGTCTTCTTTTAAACGTTTTGTGTGCGTGTGTGTAATATCTAAAAGATATTAGCAGAATAGTACATGTACATAATTTGTAAATATAGAAATAGACACACTGAGGCTATGCTCATTTTTTCTGTATTGGGGTCTGCCATCATAAGAGTTTGGGGACTACTGATACAAACATATCCAAGAGATATACCACCATCCAGAGGTAAGTAAGCCACTGAGGCAAGAAAGATTGAAGAGATGAGGTGAGGAAGATGACCACGTGCACTTTTACTTCTGTAGTGATTGTATTAAGTTCTTTCTCTTTTGAACTGTATTTTTTTTCCATTTCTGAATAACCCAGAACATTTTTAAAAGTCAGGTTAAAGGCACTAAAGGGAAAAAGATATTCCTTTCCTATGAGAGGATTCTGTTCTAGTCTGTTCTTAGCATTGGAAAATGTTAGAAGTGGAATAGATAGATTCCACTATCCATTCCACTAGTGGAATGGATAGATCATCTAATCCAACTTCTTCCCACCCATCTGGAATCTCAGACAAGTAGTCATTGGACTTTTCCTTGAATCCTTTGAGAAGTAGGCAGCCCCATCCTTCACAAGGAAGTTTGGACAGATGAATTGGTGCAGTTCTTCCTTTTACAAGGCACAGTCTGCTTCCATATGTGCAACTTTTATACACTTCCTGCCTTTTAAACAGTGACAGAACAAGTAAGACTCTAAGTGGTGCTTTATAGTTTTCCAAGATACAGGTACAGCCACACTTGGTGCTCACAGCTCTTATGGAGTGGGCAGACGTATGTTTGCTCTGATTAAATAAGTGAGGCAGTTGAACTAGTCCAATGGAGGAACATCCTAGTTATTTTCCCCATAAACATTTGTCGTGCCTGAGTTGCACACTCTGTGTAGAAGGCTTTGTAGTAGCAGGAGTCAGCTGACCTGTTTCAGTTCTCGTTCTGCCACTTTCTAGTAACAAGACTGTGGACAAGTTACGTTGCTTCTCTGAGCTTATTCTCCAGCTCATCTGTGACGTAGGAATAATGCTGTCCACCTCTGAGTGGAAGACTAAAATAAGATAACTCTTGTAAAGTTGTTGTATAAGCTTGGCTTAGAGCTAGGTATGCAACAAATGTAAATTTCTTGCTTTTCTTGTCATAGTTTTTAAGTTTTAAAAATGCTTATACAGCATGATGTTTATCTTTGTTTTTCTGTTTGCCTTTTTTTTTTTGAGACAGTTTCACACCGTTGCCCTGAGTAGAGTACAGTGGAGTCAGCCTAGCTCTCAGCAACCTCAAACTCCTGGGCTCAAGTGGTCCTCCTGCCTCAGCCCCCCAAGTAGCTGGGACTACAGTCATGCACCACCGTGCCCAGCTAATTTTTTCTATTTTTAGTAGAGTGGGGTCTCACTCTTGCTCAGGCTGGTCTTGAACTCCTGAGCTCAAGCAATCCTCCTGCCTTTGCCTCCCAGAGTGCTAGGATTGCAGGCATAAGCCACCACTCCTGGCCTTTGTTAAATTGTCTATTGTGGGTTCAGTTCCACTGTATCAGCTAATGGAAGTTACATTAGGACTTAATTCTGTCATTTGTCTTTTTAGTTAGAATAATTATTAATGTTATCTTGATTTTGAGAAGGCAAGAAATTTATTTGATTATTTCAAAAGTCATGAAAAGATGCATTACAGAAAGAAACTTAATCTATTTCCATTTTGATAAAATTGACTCTTGTGTAGACATTTCATTTTATATGTCGTGAACTGGGTCTCCATGCTGCATTGCAGCCATATTGGTACTGCATGGGAAGGAATGAGAGTAGGTTTTCTTTTTCATTTGGAATTTTTCCTTCATGGAGTCATGTGATAAATGCCTATGTATGTCTTTGGAATTAAGTATTTGAAGAGGAAGGATCGGTTCCATTGGAATCTCTTTTATCTTTTTGTGCTTCTCATATGCTGTCTGGAGAGAAAAAAATATTTTTATCCTGAGAAATCTGCCACTTTCAGGGGTTTTAAATCTTGATAGACGTAAAAGCTCTTTGACACCTGCTAGCTAATAATTAAGTGTGTATTTAGTCTGCCAAACTGTGAGCCGGGAACTGGGATCCAGTCAGAATTTCTTTCTGTGCTACTGGCACATGGCACAGTGCTTGGCACTTGAAGTGAAATAATAGCTCCCTGTTGACTGAAGGAAATGTTACTTACTGCTGTATCTGTGGAAATGTAGTGAATGCAGATTGGGAGTTTACTGCTGTAGCTTTTAGTTAGAAAAATATATCTCAAATCAAACATAAATTCAGGAAAAAAATGCTTTTTTCACAGATACACAGAATTGTATTCACGCAGAGACAGTGAAAATGTGGGAAATGCTTTGTTATCGATAGTAATTGTTCTTCAGACTTCCCTAGAATTTTGCCTCTGAAGAATGCATATTTTCATTTGTCCCCTAACACTTTGGCAGGATGGGTTGGTGCCAGAGCCCTGACTGAACTTAGACCGTGGGAGATGTGGGATGTCAGTGTTCAAATTTCTAGTCCTGCAGAAACTGCTTTTAGCCAACAGTGAAGAGCCGTGTGTGTGTGTGTGTGTGTGTGTGTGTGTGTGTGTGTGTGAATCTCTTTTCTTATCTCCTCTTCAAATTTAGTCCAATATCCTATTTCTCCAGAGATGAAATCTTTTCCCATTTCTTGTTTTAAATTTTTCCCCCCGGTAACTTCAGCTGTGCGGGGAGTCTGTTATCTGTTGTATCTATTTTCTAGCAACTTCCTGGGCTCTTGAGGGACATTAAGCTGGGAAGAATTCAAGGCCAGACACAGTGTGGGTGAGGGTATCTCTGGTTATGAGTCTGACATTTTTCCAAAAGTAGTAATGAATCATTTGGGAATGATGGATTATGCATTCTGTGTATTTCTTCTCTCCATGGTGGAGTTATTTGTATGTGTAATTTCTGTTATGATCAGTTGTTCTCTGGTAAAATGATTGTTCATTTTGTTTCATTTCATTCATTATTTCTAAATCAGTATGTTCTGTATGTTGAATCACAAGTTTTTCCACTTTCTTCCACCATTTTGGCATTTAGAGGCTTAAACATGAATTTAATCTGAGGAAAAAAATCCTAATGTTCTGACTTCTTGCAGGAAGTATTTGCGTTAGGGAAGTTCAGTTTGAGTGTCTTTTTCTTAAGTTCTAGAAGCATGTATGTCTGATATTTGCCACTTGAGGTTTTCTAAATATAAATCGTATGGGATGTAAACTGTCTTCTTTTTAAAAATACGTTACATGCCACCATAGTTGAGGAATGTTTGCTGCACAGGTTAACCACATACAGTGAGATGTGAGTTTACTTTTCAGTTGGAATTTTTTTCCTAAGGATAGTATTTGATGCAGTTGAGGGTGTGGTATTGTAAACATAATTTCTCACTAGGAGTGGGAGAGTAAATTGATAGTCTTTCTGGAGTGTAATTTGGCACTGTAATCTCACTTTTAGAAGTCTATCCAAAGGAAATGATCAGAGATGTGGATGGAAATGATCAGAGATGTGGATGAATATTATGCGTAAGAATGCTCATCATAGCTTTCTTTAAAAATGAAAATGAAAAGCCACATAAATATCCAAAAGTCAAGAAATAATCAAATCAATTGTGGTATGTAAAAGTGTTAAAATATTATGGAACCTTTAATCATTATGACTTTGAAGAGAATTTAAGGACAAGGACAGCTGCTCACAGGGGCTGCCACCTGTAATTCCACCTGCTTGGGATTCTGAGGTGGGAAGATCGCTTGGGGCCAGGGGATTGAGGCCAGCCTGGACAACATAGCGAGACCCTGTCTCTGAAAGTTAAAAAAAAAAAAAGAAAGTTAGGATGCTGAGGCTAGAGAATCACTTGAGCCTAAAAGTTTGAGGCTGCAGTGTACTCTGGCCTGGGAGTCTCTTAAAATAAACAAACAACAACAACAAAAAGGACAAGAAAACTAAGACGATATATTAAGTGGGAAAAAAAATATGGTGAATAAAATATGACATACATCAGGATACAAAAATTATTATTTCTGAGTATATGGAATGGACAAGCCTTTAAAAACTTTCCTTGTGTGTGTGTGTGTGTGTGTGTGTGTGTGTTTTGAGACAGTCTTACTCTGTTGCCTGGGCTAGAGTGCCATGGCATCAGCTTAGCTCATAGCAACCTCAAACTCTTGGGCTCAAGTGATCCTTCTGCCTCATTCTCCCGAGTAGCTGGGGCTACTCCAGGAATGTGCCACCATGCCCGGCTAATTGTTTCTATATATTTTTAGTTAGCCAGTTAATTTCTTTCTAGTTTCAGTAGAGATGGGGGTCTCGCTCTTGCTCAGGCTGGTTTCGAGCTCTTGACCTTGAGCGATCCTCCCGCTTTGGCCTCCCAGAGTGCTAGGATTACAGGCATGAGCCACCACGCCCGGCCTCTTTGTGTGTTTTTGTATTTTTCAGATGTCCTTTAACAAGCATATATTACACTCATGATTAAATGAATGAGTACGTAGGAAACACTGGAATGGTGCTTGGCCTCATAGTCAACACCAAAGTCTGAGCTCTTTTTGTTGTGGTGGTATTATTACTTTTATAATAAACAAAATGTTTTTAAAGCTCACTCTAATTATAATTATTTGTATAAACAGTTGTTTAACGTCTGTCCTCCTTAGACTGTGGTCCTTAAAGACCACATCTGTGAAATGCATGCCGATTCTAGTACCTGGAATGGTACTTGGCATGTAGTAAGTGCTCAGTCAATATTTAGACCCTCAAAGATCAGATTTCTAGTATTTTCCCTTATTTCAGTTTCTTAGCAGGAAGGTCACCAGTGAGAAAGCTGTTAAAATGTTAGCTGCTCCTAATTGAGAATTTTTATGTTTTTATGAATGTTGAAATGTACGTAAATGAAGAAATTGCAGGGTGTTAAGGTATGTTGAACTAGAAATATGTTTATTGGCATATTTTGTGTACAAAATGGCACTGTGGTTTCTTTAAAATTTTTTCAAAAGTTATACTTTTCAAAATTTAGAACATGAAGAACTCGATAATTAAGATTATGATAAAGCTACCTTAAGCATCTTTTTTGACAGGTCCTCAGGTTACAACTTTAAGCAAGTATATGCACATTTTTAACAGCCTGGAAGGTATTTTGATGGGACAATAGGAATGTATTTGGTTATATAAAGATCCGTAATACTATTCAAGGACATAATTTGAATCTATAGTTGATTACAAGTTTAAAGGTCTGTGCAATATACAAAGTTTCTAAACTGTAAATAGTCACTTCCCAAGTCTTGCTGATCACTATGAGAAAGTAATGAAACTCAGCAAGAATTTCCAGCTGCTGTTTGTAAAACCAAATGATAAAATTCGCTTAATGAAAGTAATGTGCTGACAGCAGTGTTTATTGTTTAAAAACTAATAATCATGTTTATTATATCTCTCCGAGATGGCTTTGCAGAATATATCTTAAGCGCAGCAGAGAAAATTGAGAGTAGCATGCCTTCTTAAAAATGTGTGTTTATTTACTTGAAACCAGTGTAAAAAAGTTGAAGAACCCTTTGTCAGAGATCTTGGTTTTGTGGAGTTAAACTGGAAAGATTGAAGAAGTGGAAAGTAACTGTCATTTTTAGAAATACAAGAAATTCAGAAGTATGAACTCAGAAAATACACTTGGGGAAAATTTTAATACCATGAAATCTAGACCTTGTGAACTTCAAAAGGCCTTAAAATCCACTTTATGGTGATTTCGGGAATCTCGGAAATAGTGTTGAAATATCATAGGATGGAAAAGAATCGGGAAGCTTAGTGCTGTCAGAATCGCAGCTTGTTATGGGAAGTAGCATTTGGCTAAGCCTGCTAAACTACTGTAAATGAATGTTAATCTCATTTTATCAGCTGCTTATACTATCTTTATTACATAATTTGAATATTTATGACCCTGGAAATATATTTAATGGTGAAATTACAGTGTTTATGGAATTTAAATTTCAAAAGCATACTAACCTTTGATGGAAAAGAATTATGTTTAAATACTACAAAATTCAAGATGTTTCTACCATTTAGCATTAGTCTATATCTTGCCGGACAAGCACTGTTTCCGACTAAAATACTGTGACAAACAATGATGTTTGCCAAAATTGACTTCAAAGGTGAGCATATGATTTTGATAATTTGTTGTTTACACAAAAATCGGTCACCAACTAGAATATTTTAACTTTTTAGGATGAGGTACAATTTTTTTTCTCAATCCAGTTTATATCACTTTGTGATATAAACCTTTACATCTTTATCTGAATGGAGATAATTAAGGAAGCTTTTTAAAAATATGAACCATATCAGGCTATGGAATTGAATAGTTCTTCCTAAGGATACAGTAATATTGAAAATGTAAATAATGGCTGGGAATTCTTTTGTTTTGTAATATGTACTTAATTGTGTGTGTGTATGTGTTTTCGGGAAACTTGACTGTCTGCCAGTACTTTCTGTTTCTTTGCAAACATAAACCCATGAAAAGTTATTTTTCCCTTTGGAAGGATTTAAATGTGTATTGTTTTTCCAAAAAGTATAGTCTAATAGGAAAACACAGTTCATATTAGAACAAAAAGAGCCTGTAATTAAGATGCGCCTCAAGTCACATTTTCTTTCTGTCTTGTTATAATGGAAACATAGACTCACTCAAGTAAATAAAATTATTGGGTGGGTGAAACATTGTTTTCAAAGGTTATAGTAAAATTACAACTATCTGGTTACTTCATCTTGATTGTCTAAAATATTAGGTTATCATTTTATTATAGTAAATTATCATTTTATAAAATTATCAAATTATCATTTGATAAAATTTGAGTATACGACTTTTTTTATACTTGACTTTTGAGGTTAATTGTGATGTGTGTTGTCCTATGGCAACTCTAGAGAGGTGATTAGGAGGGTGAGCTTCAGGGTCAGAGAGTGTGGGGACCAAATTCTGGATCCAGCACTCACTTAGCTTACATGCCATCAGGTTACTGAATCTCTCTGAGCCTCAGTGGTGTCACCTTCCTGAGGTTGTGGGGGGGGAGGGGGATTTCCACAATCCTCACAAAGATGTGGAAAGTGCCAAGAATGTATACCTGGAGTCAATGACAGTTTGTATACAGTGCTATTACATAGCTGACGATAGAGGCTCTTTATGTTGTGGGTTGCTTAAAACTCTTCACCTTTTCACCATCCACATTTGGGAGAATTACACTCTCCTTGAAAAGGTTGACAAAGGGAAGACTATCAGGAATGCAAGTCAGGCTCTCTTTGTCTATCAACCGTGTTAGAGAAGTTGATCCTAATGCCTAAGATGAGAGTGAGCACTTGTTTGTACATATCATTACCTGTGCTGTTGCCCGCCTATTACCTTAAAGCAGCGGTCAGCAGGCTTTTTCTGTAAAGAGCCAGGGAGTAAATATTTTAGGCTTTGTGGGCTCTCCAGTCTCTGACAACTTCTCTACCACTGTAGGCAAGACCAGTCATAGACAGTCTGTAAATGAATAGGCGTGGCTGTATTCTGGTAAAGCTGTGTTTGTAAAAACAGACTGTAGTTTGCCAACCCCTCCTGCAGAAACTTGAGAGTACGTTGGCATCTCCTTTTAAGAAATCCCAAGTAAGGTATTGCCTTCAAAGCTGTAATTGTGCATTATTTGGTTTCTGTGTTCATGTGTGTATGTATGTGTACACACATATGAGATAAACTGTCAACTTTTGATTTTTGAAGCTGTATGAGAATTTTTTCTAGTCAGTTTGACCACATCTCTAGGAACAGGGTAGGGATAATAGGGACTGCTTTGTGATACTAGACCATTACACCTTTTAATTAATACTTGATTAGATTTTGAGTTATACTGAACGATGTTGAGTTCTGACTTTGCTGTTTAATAGTTTTCTGCCATGGCTCTGCCCACCTCCTAGCTGCAAGTCACTGGCTGGTGATGCCCCTTTTGTAGAGATCAGGTTTCTCACCTGTAACTTACTGTGAATCCTTACGTTGTCTGGTTGCTGAGGACTGAATGAGCCAATGCATTCCAAGTAAAAGTTTACTGTTATTTTACATCTTTTGTTCTTTTAAGGTGGAAAATGCTCCTCTGTATACTTAAATACTCAAAATTATTTGGAGCTGTGCCTCTCAGACTATGTGTGATGAAGGCCTATTTTTTCCTAATCTGTCATGAACTTTTGTATTAATAAAATACAATACAATGAGTTATTACAAAAATGAAATGAAGACATACAAAGCCCCTATTCTTTTTAAATGAGATAATAAACCCATAAAGTTTCTAAATGCTTATTCTCCATTTCTCTGCTTATTTCTCTGGTGACTAGTAATGAACAGGTGGCAGATGGGTACTGGTCCCTGGGCCACAGTAATGGGAGCATTGGGTTAGGGGGGAAGCAAGTTCACGGGAATTCATTAAAAGCACTTAGTTATGAGTTAGGCTTGAGTAGAATTGGTCACTAAACAGACAAATGAGTTTGTCCTTTCTTCTTTAAAAGTAGTTACCAACTGTAAGTGCAAATTATTTACTTCCTCGGGTCTGTGTTCAACACATGCCCAGCCACCCCCAACACAAGATTGTTTGGTTTAAGGTAACTGGAGCTCTCATAGAGGACATAAACCTTGATGGTTTGCTTCAGACCAAGATAGCCCTTGGGTGGAGTATCCCCATCCACAGCGGCTCCATCGCTGACCCTGAGAGCCCAGACCTCATAGGGCATGGGTTTAGGAATCTCAAGTCCTCAGTTTCCCCTCCATTCTCTGTTCTGGCAGCACCTCCCATTACCTCTATTAGTCCACGTATTTTATATTGTCATTGTATTAGTCCATTTGTGTTGCTATAAAGGAATACCTGAGGCTGGGTGATTTATAAGAAAAGAGGTTTATTTGGCTCACAGTTCTGCGGACTACAAGAAGCATGGCGGCACCGGCAGGTGCTTCTGGTGAGGGCCTCGGGAAGATTCCACTGGTGGCTGAAAGCAAAGGAGAGCTGAACTGTGCAGATCACATGGAAAGAGAGAGAGGAGGGCAGTGTCAGGCTCCTTTTAACAATCAGTCCTTAAGGGAACTAATTGAGGAGAACTAATGGAACAAGAACTCACTGTGCACTAGGATGGCTTGGTTCATGACCCAAACACTCCCACCAGGCCCCACCTCCAACACTGAGGGTCACATTTCACCAAGAGCCTGGTGGGGCCAAACAAGCCATATCCAAACCACAGCAGCCATTATTTTGTCCAACTCCTCCACTGAACTGTGGGCTTCTCCATACACACTATTTTTTCTTTTTTTCATTCTCTGGCTCCTTGCACACCCTAGATGTACCTTGAAAATGTATCAACATGTGGATAAACAAGTGAGTGATGCTTCCCAGGCCTCTCACCAGCCTGCCATTCTTTATCTGCATGCTCTTCACTTTGCTAGGGTCCCTCTCAAAAATATGACCAGATTGAGAATGGGGGAGGGAGAGGGAAAGGAGTCATTGTAGAAATGCCATCGACGTTTTTCAGTGCCTGTAACCCAAAAGAACATGTGCCGTGTATTTGGGGATGTCAACTATTTTTGTCATCCCTCATTTTTTTGTTGCTGATCCTATAATAGTGTTATAGGAAAGCAGCCAACAAGGGTGCTACCACCATCAAAGCTGTCACAGTGACTTTCTGGAAACTGTCAGTGCCACACCTTACCTTAGTTGAAATTCAGTGGCATTGAGCTCTTGAGATTACAGATAGTAATTTTCTGGAGTAGACACAATGGGGTGTGAACATATGACTCGGCTGGAATATATCAAAGTGCTTGCATGAGATATTACAGATCATTGATGCATTACAGTAAACCATTTATGGATATTTTATGGCATGTATACAGAATAATGTCACTGCATGATGGGGATAGAAAAGAGTATCAGAATTTCATTTGCATAATAACAATCATTTGCAAGGAAAAACATCTTATTAAAAATAAATTAATGGTTTGTAGTAATAGATTAGGTTCTTGGTGGTTGTGCATTGTTTTGGGGGCTAGTAAAGTTAATAGCATATTGACTAAACGCTGACTTTGCATCGGGATGGCTGGATTCCCATCCCAGCTCTATGACTTCATTCAAGTTACGCACCCTCTTTGAGCCTCACTTTTCTTATCTGTAAAATGGATGTAATAATAGTACTGAGGCATAGGTTATTGTGAAGATTAAATATGAAAATTCATGTCAAGCACTTAGTGGTGCCAATATTTTTTTAATCGTCACTTTGATGTATGTAGATTATTTGTCAGTGTAGTAACACTTACGGAAAGAAATGACACCCCTTAGAGTACTAATCACTGTTGTATTTGAAAACTATACGTGAATAGGTCTAATTTAACATATATCTGCCCTTCTTAATCATTTTTTATACATTAATTTACTCCTCTGGAAAACCCTTCTTAAAGTAAAAGTTAGTTTTAACTTTTAAACACTTAAAATTGAGAGGTGATTTACAGTTTGTTAAAATAAATTACTAAAACCCTAGTAAAACAATAAACTGTATTAAAGGTCTGTTAATTCAGTAGAATACAATATTAGGAAAGACATTACGAAAACTAACAATATAGAAAATAAATGAAACATTAGAGTATAGAGTTGTATATACAGCATAAACATAGTTAAGTGAATATACACAAATAAGATGAATAAACAATAGCTGTTTTATAGTGTTGGGATTCAGGGCGGCTCTTTTATTCCCTCCGCTTTTCAATGTTTATGAAGTTGCTATGAGATTTTTATAATTAAACATTTTAAAAGACTAAACATAAGTTATTTATTCTAATCACTCAGAATGATAGACATTAAAAAGTCATATTGAGTCGAAGTATGTCTTTTATTATAGCAAATTTATTGAATTTATTTACACAATGCTAATTAAAATCAGGTCACTGCTTTGTAAATTAACTAACTTCCTAGGTGGATAAAAACAAACAGGGTCTCTTGGTTTTATGTTTAGGTATTCATACATTAACTAGTTAGCGACACAGAGCCAAGCACAATAGTCTTGAAACTCTCAGTCTGTGACATTTCACAGACATTTCATAAAGGAACTTTTCAAGGCCAGTGAGAATTCAGCAGCACAGACTTCCTTTGTGATCAGTTGAGGGGATCCCCAGAGATCATCCTGGTTCCTGAAGCATGTGTGGAGTATCCAGTTACAGCTCAGGAAAGGAGCAGATCTGGTTCATCATGTGACTGCAGATTTCCCCTTCACAGTCAGCGATGACAGCCTGCCAAGCTCACATCTGCCGAGCAGGCCCTGCAGGCCCCCACCTGCCAACCCGGTTATTCTCACTTAGGGTCAGGCCAACAGGGACCTTTCTCATTTAACCCTGAATGTCTTCATTTTCATGAAGTTTTGAAAGCAGAATGAAAGACTCAGCAGGGCAAATAGTGGTGTGATTGAACCCGCCTGGCTTTATGAAATGGCAAAACTGTTTTCAGGTTACAGATGAGCCTGCCCTGGGGTCCATCCCAGACTATGCCCAAAGTTTCTCTTGAAACCAAACACATATTTACAGTAGCAAAGGTAATTTATGTAGGTAAGTCTTTTCACCAGAGAGTGAAAAGAAGAAAATAATCTGCTTTTTGTTTGTTCGAAGAGTCCCATATGGTAGATTCTGACACATATCACATAGCGAATGTTCTTGTTCTAATGAACAAACTTCCTCCTAAATCAAAAGTTTTTTTAAATAAATATTCTGACTAAAAGTGGGTGACATTTTGCACATACAAAATTGTTGAACATGTAAAAATGCCTCTGGTCCCGGAATCTGCCTTCTGGCTGGCAGCCCTACCCAGGGCTTGTGCATCACTCCACGAGGCATACCTCTATTTTGACATTTCCTTTAAAGGGAAATCCTTTTGCATGCACACAGCAAGAAGTATGGAGAGCAATAGTCACTGAGATTTTTACATGTCAGTTGAATATCACTGTTAGTTCTGATTCCTGCATTATTTGAGTGGTTTTTTTAAAACTTTATTTATTTGACACATTGTAATTATTACATCTTTATGGGGTACAATTTGATGTTTCAATACATACCCATGTTTTATAATGATCCAACTAGGGTAGTTAGTGTATCTATCACCTCATTGCATTTATCATTTCTTTGTGATGATAACATTCAAAAGCCTCTCTTCTAGCTATTTTGTAATATACGCTATTTTACTGTTAATCATAACTACCCTACTGTGCAATAGAACACCAGAATTTATTCCTCCTATCTAATTGCAACTTTGTACACATAGACCAGCCTCTCCCTATCCTCCCTTCTACCCTCCCTACTCCAGTCTCTGGTAACCACTGTTCTTACTTGAGCAGATTTTAAAAAATCAACTACGGTTTATGGAGACCAACAGGGAACTCTTAACTTTTCTCCTGCCATTGTGCTTCATAGAACCATTGGCAGGAAGAAAAGCATTTTGCTATCTCAAATATGCTGATATCCAAACTGATTTTGGTTATATATTTTTAGGGGGTGGCTCATCAGATTAAAATTTGCTGCTTATATTTTCTATATTATATAATACAATAAGAATAAGAATAATTTAAATGATCTCTTTTCTTTTCTTTTCTTTTCTTTTCTTTTTTTTTTTTTTTTAGACAAGAGTCTTACTCTGTCAGCCGGGCTAGAGTGCCATGGTGTCAGCCTAGCTCACAGCAACCTCAAACTCCTGGGCTCAAGTGATCTTCCTGCCTTAGCCTCCCGAGTAACTGGGACTACAGGCATGTGCCACCATGCCCGGCTAATTTTTTCTATGTATTTTTAGTTATCTGGCTAATTTCTTTCTATTTTTAGTAGAGACGGGGGTCTCACTCTTGCTCAGGCTGGTCTCAAACTCCTGAGCTCAAATGATTCTCCTGCCTCAGCCTCCCAGAGTGCTGGGATTATAGGCGTGAGCCACTGCGCCCAGCCTAAATAATCTCTTTTCAATAAAATCTGTCTAAAATTTATATTAAGTTGCAACTGGAGCAAAAGTAAAAGCACTTATTTAAAAGAATTTTGTTTTCTGTTTTTACAAAATATAAATACTTCAGAAGAAACAGTAAAAAGCAAAGTGATCTCCCAGAAGGATTTAAGGATCTGGACCAGTGGGGTTGTGGGGGGCGCTCAATGACCCCAGCTGGTAGCTCATTTCCAGGAAATCCAGCTCATGAGGAGGAATAAGGACAAGAACC